>JAKWJA010002489.1:74996547-75120707 GCA_027704765.1 Solanum habrochaites
TTATTCTTCCTTTTGGAAGGGCTGATCACGGCTGTTTTTGCCCGCCCAACGCCATTCATCCAAGTCCATCCCCCACAAACACATCCTTATTTGATTTTATACACACACTATTCCACCGCCTCGTAGTACCCGTCTTCCACAGTCGCCGGTTTTGGGCTCTGCTTATTTATCTTTGTGATTTGGCCTCACGTGTTGTATGGCGCTCCGCCTTTGCTGTGAGTTGTTCCCTCCCAGTCATTTGTTCCTCCCTGTACATCACCAATCACTCCTGTTTTGGTGTCCGTTTTAGGCGTTACCCCCCGTGGTCGTGAAACTAACTTTGTTTATGGGCTGATCGAAACGTTTTCCACTTCGCCCCGTGACGACCACACAACCTGTCCCGCTCGTCGCTGTCTATGTGTCGTTATTGTTCACTACCCCCTAACCGTACGTACATCTCCATCCAGTCACCAACAATACGTGCACTCCGATATTAGTTGTGCTCAAATTTTAGAGGAACATTCTTGTGTGTATTATTGATCCATTGTTAATATCGCTTGACATTAGTTTGTGCTACTAAAAAATTTTTCTGATCATGCAAGCAATGGATATAAGAATAGAAGATTGTTCTTAGCACTAAAAAATAAAAAGAATTATGCTTGGAACCCATTAACCAAAAGAATTAGGTTCATCTTATGAGCATAAGATCATAAATTAGTGATTGTTTAGGAGAAGATTCTAATTTCAGTAGGGCAAATTAGGGCATCTTGTGGCCATTTAAATATTCTCCCTTTCTTTTTCTTTAATCTTAATAAACGTACGATAAGTTAGTATATTTCTAAATCCTATAAGCAGCCACATTCCTAAATCCTACCTATTATCAATTTTATTAAATAAGAAAAAAGATTACTTTTTGCCACCTTATGTATTTTTTTATTACATCCTACATAGAAACCCCTATAAAAACCCACTCACACTTATGTTCAAACTCACACACAATACTTACTTACTATTTTCATATTCATATTTTTTTTGAAACATGTCTGGTGTTTGGGTATTCAAGAATGGAGTAGTGAGGCTAGTTGAGAACCCCGGTGACTTCCACGGTGCGACGGGTCGTCGTAAAGTGCTTGTGCACCTTTCTAGTGATGAAGTATTAACATCATATGCATCTCTCGAGAGGATTTTGTTCTCTCTTGGATGGGAGAGGTACTATGATGATCCTGACCTTCTTCAATACCATAAAAGATCAACTGTTCATCTCATTTCTCTACCAAAGGACTTCAACAACTTCAAGTCCATGCACATGTATGATATTGTTGTTAAGAATCGTAATGAGTTTACATGTTAGGGATATGTAGTACTACTAATTAATAATTAGTTGATTTGAGATATTTTTCTCAAATTAATTAATGTTGTTTGATTTAAATTAGGTGGGTGGCGGGGGGGTAAGGAAGGGGGGGGGGGGTGGGGAAGTAGGGGAAGGGGGCGGGGTGGAAGTTGGGCGGTGGGGGGGGAAGAGAAGGAGGAAGGGGGGAGGGAAGGGTGGGGAAGAGTAAGGGGGAGGCGCAAGAAAAACGGGGGGGTGGGCGGGAAACGGTGAGCGAGTATACGTAAAGAAAGGC
The DNA here is from genome assembly GCA_027704765.1 of Solanum habrochaites. Taxonomy (NCBI): domain Eukaryota; kingdom Viridiplantae; phylum Streptophyta; class Magnoliopsida; order Solanales; family Solanaceae; genus Solanum; species Solanum habrochaites. The sequence goes on from JAKWJA010002489.1 coordinate 74,998,152, forward strand.
TGACGAGAAAGACTGCAATGTGGTTGGAGGCAGAATAGAAGAGAGGGAGAGAGAGAGAGCAGATAGAGAGATATGATATAGAGATCTAGATTATAGAGAGAGATACTTCCCCAGTTTAAAAAAAATGCCTCCGTTCATGTTTATTTTTTAAAAAAGAATTGATTGTTTTGTGGTAACATTTTGAACTTAGCTTCACGTTAATTAATTTGCGGCTACTTTTCAATTACAAATTCTGCTTTATTAAATCTGGTTAAGGATATTGAAAAATAATAATTTGTGAGGCAAATTTTAGGTTAAGATACTCGATGAGTTTTTCTTAAGATAGTTTACATAAGGTTTTGCAAAAGTTTGGAAAAATTGTTATATTTGATGAGGAATCATCTTACTATATATTATAGATGTCATTTTACTACTCAAAACTCCCAAAGGGATAGAGTTTGTACTAGCCCTATTTCTAGCTTATCTATGAATTTGAAATAATAATAATTTAACTACCAAATTAATTATGTATACAAGATAACTCGAATAATTTATATATAGATTATCTCTAACAGATGCCTTATAGGGTATTTAAATTTGCCTTGAAGGCTTTTTCAGTTTGATTCTGTATTAATATTAATATGAGAGCATGGCACGACTTCTTTTTGCATAAAACATCTATTTTAATCAGACGAGTCTAAAAATTCGAATATTTTTCTGATAAAAATTGTCTTATCCTTAATTAGTAAAATGGTGTTGTCGTTAAATATCTTTTCTATAGGCAATTAGCACGTTTTGGAAATGTCCCTGACGAAAACCTGACAGAGGATATTGGATACAACATCTATGCGTAGTTCCTACAAAAAATATATATATATCAACAATCATGCTAGCTAGTGACCAATTTTGAATACCCAAAGTGCCCAAAAAAAATAATTAAAAAAATAAGTTTACGGGCCTTGTCTTTTTGTATTCATCAAAAGAGTAGAATCATATTAAATATTTTAAACGAGGCAAGGCAGAATTCTTTAAAAGACAAAACACAATTGTAAAACTACTTTTTTGTTCTTTTGCAAGAGATGCTTCAATAGGAACACCAAAACTAGTGCCAACTTTTATTTAGAATATACTAATAATTCATATATTCTACTAAAGTGGCTTAATTTAAATAGCATGAAATCTAAAGTTGTATTCATCTGAAACTATATATTTAATTTGTTATGTTATAGCTTGAAATGTAAGAAAGCAAGATATAAAGATTCACACTACTTTTTGTGTTGTTTGACTAGTAAGGTCTAAACGAGCCTTAATTTGATTTTGTCATAATTACAACTTGCAGTCATTTTCGAAAATAGTGAATAGTTTGTACATAATACCTCGTACAAGATAAAAGAAAAAATTGAATAAAATCTTGATCTAAAAGGAATTGAATATCTATTATATGATTTATTCTCCTCTGCATCACAAATAGATACAAAGTTATGAATTTTAACTAAACTAAGTTATATTAAAAATTTATCAAAATAATTAATTTTTCTAAAAATGTTACAAAATAATATAAAACCGTATTTAACGGTAACGTTTAGGATATATTTTATTTTTTAAAAACTAACAGCATTAGGTTCATATATGTTACTGTAAGTAACGTTTTACTCCTTAAACGTTATTTTCAGTAATGTTTTACTCCTAAAACATTACTATGAGTAACGTTTTAGAAGTAAAATGTTACTGTGAGTAACGTATATTAATCTAACGCCATCAACTTTTAAAAAATAAAATATATCCTAAAACGTTACTGTAAAATATGTTTTAACTAGTTTTGTAAAATTTTAGAAAAACATATTATTTTGATGAATGACTTTATGTAATGACTTAGTTTGGTCAAAAACTTGAAAGTTATCATTCTATTTTTCCACTAAAATATGATTTACTCTCCTCTGCATCACAAACAGAGACAAAGTTATAATTCTATTTTTCCACTAAAAAAGATTTAACTCATCTTACCTTATACTTACCACATATGTAAGAACCAATCATTAGTTTTTTCGATAAATTTTTTTAACAAACAATTTCAATAAAACACTTCTAATAGTTCATGATTTCTCTAGGATATATAGTTTCTTCGGAGGAGATATTGAGCTTCAAAAAAATAATAAATTGTCTTATCAATATATAAATATATAACTAATTTCCGTCAATTATACCGATTATAATTTCATTCAATCTGTAAATGAGAATATCTCCAGAAAATAGAATTATTAATCTTATTAGGTCAATATATCCATAAAATTTTCTCTGTTTTTTTATTATTAATATGACATAAAAGATAAATCTATTTGAACCAGTTAATATATGATTTTCATTAAGTTGGAATGGGCCGGTCTTATTAGGGGGTCTAAAAGTGGTATTACTTCCTAATTCAATATATTCTTCATTTTCCTTGGTGTACATTATTATTCTATATTCTATTTGACTACTATTGTTTTAAAAGCATGAAAATATGAAAGGTATTGTTACTATTATTTCAAAAGCATGAATGTATTTATAAATATTTGATTGAATTTTTTGTCCTTCGTTAAAAACTCTATAATAAATAAAATTGTCTGTTATTATTTCCCTCAAATATTGTTATCTAATTAATATCATATTATTTAGGATTTTAATATTAATTAAAAGGTAAACCTATTAAATCTTCACTTATTTGTAATACATAAGAATTCTTTATAATTTACTATTTTAAATTGATTAAAATTTGTTTCTTTAAATATTCCTTATTTAAATTAATAAAGAAAATCCTAACTTAAGCTTTTAAAATCAAGTTCTTACCCTTATATAGTCTAACTTAAATTATAATAAACCAAAAATTTAATATATAATAGAATTAATTTTGTTTGGAAAAAAAAGGTTTTACATTCTTTAAATATTGTTAACGTACCTGTAAGAAATTGTATCATTTAGTTAAAGTTTTTTTAACATCAATGCAATTTTCTTCGTAATTTTATTTTTTTATATATAATTTATTGATTGACACGAAATACACGTACAAAGCAGGTACATTATATTCTTACATATCATATTACACGCCTGCCAATTTGGACCTAATTTTTTTGTTTTTAGAAACAAACTTTTCAAAAGAAAAAAGTAACAAGAATGAATGCTATGAAAATCCAAAGAGAGAAATAAAGTGAAATTCTACATTATGATTAGATAGCTGATCATATATATTCTTCGAAAGACATTTATAGAATTTTATTGGGTTCCATATGTCTAAAATAATCAATTTGGTTTGCCTTTCTTATTATTATTAATAAATAAAGAGATGAATTGATGCTATGAGTGAGTAAGTGGTATCCATTTTCCATGCGCCCACCACTATTTCATGGGATTAAAAGTCTTTCTTTACATAATAGTGTAAAAACAAAATGATTTTACAAAGTTCGATAAGTTTGGCAAGCCAGGATTATGATGGAATAAAGGATTCACTTTATATTGTTTGATATAATTTTATTAATAAAAGGACAAAAAGAGAGATTAGAACATTAGAGCAAAGTGCACGGGATTACTATTTCACTGTCGTTATTGCCCCATTTTGATGTCGTTTGGATGTGTATCCATTTTTGCGTTAACTTTACATATAATGAAAACAAACTAAAATAGGTATCTATATATATATATATAGATAGATATATGATATATATATATATATATATATATATATATATATATTATATATATATATATAAAAAAAAAATCAAACTCGTAGTGGGATTTTGATAATAAATTGTGAATTAAAATGTTGAGGTTTTACAAAGGCGTGAATGGAAATTGATGAAAAGTTGCGACTGTTATAAAAAAGTTGTGATTTTTATGGGAAAGTTGTGACTTTATGAAATGTGAAGACCTCTTTCTGAAAGAGTGTGAGTTTCCAAAGGTTGTTGGACTTTCCGGTAAGACACAATAAGGAACCTTTCTGCCACTACCTTTGTTTTCATAAAATGAGGAATTTCCTATCATTTAAAAAAAAATAGAAATTCAGGGACTTCTTCTTCACTACTAAATCTAGTAATAAAAAATTTAAATTTATTTCTGAAAGTAAAATTCTAGTGTACGTTACTGTCGTTGAGTGGGTTCGCTGACACCGGAGTTTTGGGTATCTATACCTGGTGATTGAGATCCATTTTACCCCTGGGAGGTCATATTCAAAATCAAATCTCGGATACTCGAGGGGAATAATTTCCTTAAGGGGTCACTGTGAGTTTTAATGGACTTGATCTTTTCCTATTAAAAATTTTCCAGATTCTGGTAAGTGTTTTATAAATTTTAGATTTGTGACTTATTCAGTTTCTTCTATTATTTGTTCTTCAGTGGTTCATTAAACTTGATAACTTGGGTTCTGCAAAAATTGTTGGAATTAATAAGATTCTTTAGACATATAAACAAAAATTCTCTTAAGAAAATATTTGTTATATTTTTTTAAATCTGTTTCTGTTCTAGTTTCGTACTGTTTTTAATTTTCAGCTTGTGAAAATATTCTAAACTTTGTTGTCTTACAACGATGTTCAAAGTTTGTTCTAAGTATGTTTAGAAATACAAGATGACAAAACAATCTTAATAAATTATTTATACGGTTCAAGTATTTTTGTATTTACTGTTGACCTCTAGCGATCTGATTCAGGAAGTAGAAGCGATAATGCATTACTTTTTAATCATTCGTTGCTTGTTAGCAACATCGAAGTGAGAATTGTAAACAGAAATTTTATGGTATTCTGTTAAAGATTACCAGGGTAACCTTCTTATAACTTATATAAGGCGGAAATAGTTTCTAAGAGTTATCATCTTTGATTTTGTATTTTTTTTAATTATGTGCATCTTTGGAAAAAGATTTGCAAAAACCACATGTTGTGGAAAGTGGAAGATACAGCCACACTAAGGCATATTCACCTCAATCTAATGATAACCGAAAAATGAAAGAAATGGATGGATGCTTATTTATAGTTCGGATTTACACAAACTTGTATGGAGGAACTATCCTTACTGCAAAAGGGAATACAAAAGTTGTCTTTTAGAAAGCAAGCAATTTTGTTTGATCAGGAATACAATCTTTTCCATATGAGAAATGGAACGGAAGGAACGCCAACTTGGGAATATTTCAAAAGTGTGGGGGTATCTCGGTAAAGTCCAAGTTCCTATTCCTAAAAGAGATCTTAAAATAGGGACCCTATGCTTGTGGACTGTAAAATGTGACTTGAGTAGTCTAGAGAAGGGTCTAAAAAGGACTAAGGAAATGAAAAAGGATAATGTACTTAACAAAGAGATTCAGGGCTTTATTAAATGTTTAAAGACATTTACTTCCGTCGAATATTGATGTTTGTAAAACATTTTCTGTGTCTTCTGCTAGAATAATTCTGTGGAAAGATGGTTTTTTTTGTCAATAAACAATATTGGACGTTAAGTGATCTTCTTCAGAAAAAATCTTGGGTTCCAAAAAGTGAATCTTTTAGAAGAAAAATAAATTTGATGTGAAACCTGGTGAAAAATATAAAATAAAGAACTTTGTAGACTCAAAGGCTTTCGAAAAAAATCTAAGGTTTGATATTGTCAATTAATTATACTCATTAGTTATTAGAATACATCCATTGGAGAAAAAAAATTATTGTGTGGTATATGACCCTCCCAAATTCATCAAATGAATGTGAATATAACAAAATTTCTTAAATGTAGAATTGGACGAAGAAAGAAAAGAAATGCAAATGAAAACGCGAGAGGATTTTGTGGTTCCTGGTAAATAAAGAAAAGAAAGGTATGAACTTGTTAAGTCACATTATGAAAGCACCCCAAACAGTGAATAATTTGATCCCAAACCATGTCGGCAAATGGATGAGAATTGATGGGAAGTGATAAAATGGGTTCACATTAAATCATAAGGTCTTGTTTGTTTGTATATTGGTGATATGTGATAATCAATAGAGAACACTAATGACCATAACCTGCCTACTAAACGTATGGTATAAAGCAGTGGAATGAAAATATGGGAGTTGCTAATGCGAGCTAGATATAAGAATTCGTAGAACTCCATAAGGTTTAGCATTTTCACGGTCTCATTGCATTTTGAAAAGGTTACTTAACTAGTTCAAATAGTTGGATGTCAATTATTGTCAAATCTCCAATAAAATGTGAGCTTTGCATTTCAAAAGAGTGTGGTTTTGAAAACAAAGTGACCCACAATGAATTGTGCTAGAGTTTTGGGAAAGATGTGTATATTCATATTGTGTGTGCGATAAAATAAATTGCTATTTTAAACTGAGTCGGTTCACAAGTGATCCCCAAATAAATTCATTGATGACAATTACTAGAGTTTGAGTATTTAAAATAATATTACAAATATGTCTGCATGATACCAATATCAAACAATATTGAAAGATAGATATAGTCATACAAATTGAATCATCGGACGAATGAAGTTAAATTTCACGAGTGGATATGTATTACTATTGTAGAGGAGCAGTCTCTTAGAAAATATTTTCAAAAAAGAAATGTTATCGCTTAGCTTCTACAATGATCTGGAGCTAGGTGCTATTAGATAAGGTCAGTGAGAATAGTTGAAAGACTCAGGAATTTCTTGATAGATATTCTATTTTGGCCCAAAAACATGAAACATTAGTATGCAAACATTTTCTACAGTTCAGATGCATAGTAGGGGCATGGAGCCATGACGTATAGCGGAAAGTCTCGTCATATACGACATAGAACATCGATACCGTTAAAAAACTACCTCTTAGCGGAATTATCAAAATTGACTATTGTTTAAAGTGAACGGAGAATGGGTCGGATCCACTTAAAAAAGGCCTAACTAGAGTGGAAGTTAAAACAATATCTAAGGGAATGAAAATTACGGCTTAGGACAAGTCCTCATGGCGTGGTAACTCTATCTAGCAGACTGGGAGGATCCCAAGAGCAGATTCAGGGGAGAAAAAACAAAAAGTTGTGAATGACGGTTCGAATTGTCAACAAACTCAATTCCATTCGTATGATGAAGCAATGCTCAAGGACAAGGTACAAATTAAGGCTTGTTAATGAGGTAATAAAAGCTTAATGATTTTAATGATTGCTAAGTTGACAAGAGTTGACCACATAGGTATCTAACACGATAACACATTAGGAATTCACCTATGTGAGTGTGAAGTTGAGTCGTAAGCCGCTTCAAAGAAGATGATTGTCAAAAGGGCCCCATTCTCTCTATACACTCATGAAACCAGGAGGTGTCATGGCTTAAACGAACCACAACCGTAAGAACAATAAAAGGTAAAGGGTATTGTGGGAATTTATGGTTGTCTAGGATACACCAAAGTTGAAGGTTCAAGATTATAGCATTCTACGATTTTTTGGGGTCCGAGTATATCCGGAAACATATGGTTCTCTACGAAAATTCAAAGGAGAAATACTTTTCCAGATGCAATTAATCGTGTTGTTAAAGTACAACATTACTGTTCCGTTTCTCTTGTCTTCGAGTCGTCATTCCCCATTCATGCGGGGACGTTGGGTTTTAAAAAGGTGTGGAAGGGGAAATGGAGAGTTGCGATTTTTAGAAGAGTTATGACTTTTTATTTAAAATGTTGCGACTTTTAATGTGAAAGTTGTGACTTTTATGAAAAGTTGCGACTTTTATGAAAAGTTAAGACTTTTATGGAAAGTTGTGACTTTTATGAAAGGGACGCGAACTTTCTGGAAGAGGGTGACTTTTCCAAAGGTTTGTACCTTCCAGTTTAAGACACAATAAGAACCTTTCTGAACTACCCTTTGTTTTCCTATAAATTGATGGGATTTTCTACTCATTTTAAAAAAATAGGAATTCATGGACTTCTTCTTCAATACAAATCTAGTATTATTAAGGTACTCTACTGCCGTTGCGTGGTTCGCATGGACACAGGAGGTTTTGGTATCTAACTCTGGTGATTGAGATCATTGACCCTGGAAGGTCATCTTCCAAACAAACCTCAGATATAGAGGGAAATGTTTCTTTAAGGGGGACACTGTAAGTTGTGTGGACTTGATCTGTTTACTATTAAAAAAACTTCCGATTCTGTACGTGTTTTACAAATTTTAGATTGGTTGGAATTAATTTCAATTCTCTATTCCTTTTGTTCTTCACTGGTTTCATAAACTGTAACGTGGTTGCTGCAAAAGTTGTGGAAATCAGAAGATTTCTTTAGAAACATATTTACAACACTTTTCTTTAAGAAAAAATTCGTATATTTTTTTAAATATGTTCTGGATTCTAGTTTCGCTACTAGTTTTAATTTTTGGAGTGTGAATCTGAAATGTTTCTTAAACTGGGTGTCTTACAAAAATTGTTTCAAAAGTTTTGTTCTAAGTATGTTTGGAAGACAAGATGAACAACATTAAACTCAGTAATTTTATGTATTGCGAAAAACAGATACCACTTTCATTTATTGCGATGTAACTATAGCTAAAAGCTTTTATTACTAAGAATTAAGGACCACACATCGCATGTGATTGCTTCTAACTTATCATCTGGAACTCCTAACTAACTTCAAAACAAAAGTTATTATGAGTAACAAATTTCACTAACTAACTCACTGCCTAATCCCTTTTTAAAATATGTGGCCTCAATAGTAATTCCTTGTCCCTGTACATCACTTTGATGTCCTCCTAGAGAGAAACTTTAGGCCTTTGCATAAACTGGGACAATACTATTCTCTGAGATAAAGGCACATATTTTGTATCAATTTCACAATATTCATGAGCTTATTTTGATCCTAGGTATATGATCAATATTGTATTATAACAGTCGGGTTCAACATGATTTGGGTTGGGAGTACTTACACTTGATTCAAGCGGACATAGGAATGAAGGTTCACCCGTCAGCTTAGGATTGAGACATCTAATAGAAATTTCTAACTCCCAAAACTACGTGTCACCTTAGGATACTAAGGCATGACTGATTTCTTAGTCTTTTTGGAAATCAGCTTAGTGGTATCACATTAGCTCAGCTTAGCCTTTATACCCCCAACAAGGTATATTTGAGATTTTTTTTATGGGGATTATACATTAAAATTCATGCACGTTTAACTCACATGTTTATATGTTGGTTATTAGTATCGTCTCATATGTTGCTTGACCTTGCATTAAAGTATTTAAAATTTAGTATTTTATCAGTTGCATATCATACTACTTGGTCATTGCATCAATTTATGTATTTCAATTTCATATTCAGTTTAGCATCTCAGATTAATCATGTCTAGCTTTACAAATTATCATGAATATCTCACATATATACTTAGTACATTCAACATAATGATCGCACACCTCTTTGCCTACATTTATCATGTAAAGCTAGACTCGACGATTATTGGGATCCTAGTCAGTTGGATCACACCTTCAAGACAACATGTGATTAGTTCTCTTATTTTGAACAATTAAGTTAACTCATAATTTTAGTATGTAATTTCTATTTACGTGTATTAATTAAAAGGATCATGGTTCATGTTCCGACTATCTTTAATTAGTATCAATAGAGGCTTCATACATTCATTTATAGTTATTGTATTCATTCTATGTTATTTGTAGTTTTTATGATGTAACAAACTCAGGGACCATGTGAAGGTACTCGGTTCTCAATATGAATCGTTCGTTGACTGCCAGCTGGAGAAAGTACAAAAACTTGGTACACAGTTCCCAACTGCATCAGAAACGTCAGATCTTTCCAACCAATGGTAGGGGTTTAAGAAAAGTGACTTTTCTATACAATGTCATCTTTCCACACATCACTCTTTAGTTTTTGCAACTTGAAAAAGCACATTCAAAAACTCTTGCAAAGGCTTAAGAAAATCACGGAGAAGAATCATTCAAGAACAACCGAAACTCAGGCGTACATTGTGTAGTTTTTGAGAAGATATTCTTTCGATATTACATTGTAAATGATCCTAATTATAAAGGGACTCAAGGTGGTTTGATCTGAAATTCAAAGTTAGTTAGTTGAACCTAATTTAGTGGGTAACCTTTGTGATTGTTAGAAATTCTAAGTGTGAGAGTGACTAGCTTAGTGGGTAGGAGTAAATCTAACTTAGGTTACAGCAATAGAGTTATGAGTTGGTAAGATTAAAAAACCTTTTATCACATTTGTGAAACCATTTACTTTTGTATGTGAAGTTAGAGAATGGTGTATAAACTCTGTGCAGACAGTAGTGGTTTACTCCTTTGAGAAGGTGATTTCACGTACAACTCTTGTGTAAAGCATTTACTTTCTAATATATCCTCTTTGGATGTCAGGCCCACTGGTCTCTAAATATAGTGACGCACAGATTCTAAACAAGTGGGGTATCAGAGCAGTACTCTCTATCCGGTCAAAACCAAGCGAGTGATTCCTGTTATAGAATGCTTCTCCACTAAATCTGGAAAGACGGGGCAGTTTCAATAGACCCCCTCGTTTCAATGCCTTTTTATAGTGGTGGAAAGTGAGAATGCATGATTCCTTATGGATGAAGACAGTGAACTAGGGGATTCAACCAGGAGTCACAGGTATCTAACAAGATTCATACCTAACGATTTTCCAACAAAGTGGTGACGACACGTATAACTCGTACAAATCTTTCGCTTTTCCAAGTCGATCGATCATTCGTTCGTAGAGCGATTTACTCGATCGCAGAACATTTGGAAACACACTCTAACAGCGGGAGCAACTAGTCCATTTTGAAAGAACTTATCTGTCAAACCTTTCAGATTGAATCTATTCTGATTCGAAGGGAAGAAGCTTGCATCAGTATCTCAATTTCAATTCAACACATGCGGTTTGATTACACTCCATGTTCTGAGAAAGATTTATCAATCCGAAACAAGAAAAAAAAGTGAGAGTTTTGTCTAAGAAAGCGTGAGAAAGGCAGACGTATAGAACCCATTCAACGGACGATAGTGCTTTTTCAACTCTCTCAAAATGGAATCTATTCCAAACATATAGGCCATGGTGGGGGGGGGGGGGATTCCTTTCTGTGGTATAGAACCTGATGAGTTTCAATCGTGTATCCGCTTGTGAATCTGCCAAAAGAGATCTTTGGGATGCTTAAACCTAGACCATGAAGGAAACTGAACAAGTAAAAGAGTCAAAATTTGATATCTTACCTCTCAGTATGAAATTTCAAAATGAGAGCAGGTGAAACTATTGCATGAACTGTTCATACTCCTGCTCAATCCAAAGCGTTGCGAAGTCATGGAGAACCTATCAGCAATTGAGATAGAAGGACCGCAAGTGCTGCGAATTCTCCACGTCTTGGAATGTAAGGTGAGCTATTAATGAAGCAACAGCCCTGAACGTGTTAACAATGATGCTCTCATTGGAAATATAAAGATCATGAGATGAACCGAAGTCATGATTAGTCAAAGAAGGAAGTCAGGAAAGATAGTTTTGATGTAAAATACAGGACTCCAGTGATGATGATGATATGGCTTTACCTCATCCAAGGGTTTTCTAAGATTGTGAGCGAAAAACAAAGGTTTTCGAAGGGAGCAACTGGTCCTCGAATGCCACTCAAAATTATACTTGTTCATACGGTGGAAAGGATGGACACTTGAAGAGACTGTCCCTTACTCAAACGTCTAAAATAAAGAATATAAAAAAAACCAGAGGTGCTAAAGAAAAGTGAAGGGACTGGTATCAATAGAATGATCAAAAAGTTATTGACTGCCTATGGGTCAAGACAAGCTCTTGATGCATGGGGAGACTCTTCGAGTGGACTCAGAAGATTTGATGAATTAAATGATTGGTCAATGGTGGTGGTGCTGAGGAGGAATCATATTCACTGAGATGTTTGCTTTCATGGATCATGTAGAGAATGAGATGATGAGAATAAAAGTAACTCTTCTTGATTGAAACATGATCTGATACATATTCTCTTAAAAAATTGAGAACATTAGCAAAATGTTTATGATTGATTCAGTGATTGAGTTAACTTTGAAAGAGATTTATGAATGCTGAGCGTAAAGTGTAAATGAAAATAGAGATAAAATGGGTGAGAAAAATGTTGAAAAGTTGAAGAGCAATGCGGTCTCGAATCTGAAAAAACTAGAACTAAAAAAACATTGCTCTTGATAAATGAGAAAATAAAAAACAAAAGGAAAGTCTAGTGGTTACAAGGTGCGATGAAGAAAAAATGAAAAACTTGAGACTATTTGTTTTGGCTTTGAAAAGAGCAACACTTAGAATAGATATTGTCAAATTAAAGATGAGTTGAAAAAATCTCTTAAGTGGGACCAAAATTTTAGCTGCTTTCAGATGTAAAAATCAAAGTAATTCAAACAAAAGATTATAGGAAGTTTGAATAGTAGTCCTCCTTTAAATCCTCCAACCAACTTTGTATGGTTGACCCCTTTGCTATGTCTTCATTGTGCGGAAAAAAGGATTCAAAAAAAGAGTTGTACTACCTTGATAAAGGTCACATGAGGATTTAAGTATACAGAAAAGCAAAGGGTTTTGCCCGAGAGACCTGGTCCTACAAAACCTCCCAACCAAAAGGTTTTCAAAGAGAGGGACTTGTTTCTTCTAAAAAAAATCCTTCTTCGAAAGAATTCTGAACTTACATTATCTGGGCTAGAAACACTTTGATCACTCCTCTGTCTGACTTTTGGACCTCAAGTTGAAATGGGTTCCCAACGCCAAAAGTGGGTCTTGATGCCGGTGAGTGAGAGGAGTAACAGTCAGGTTGGTACATGCGGACCGGGGCTCTAAATATGAATGATGATCTAAAACATTTCTCTCACTTCAAGGTACTTCACGGCGGGAGGTGTCTTCTTTTGGTGCGGCAATCAGGCGTATATTTTAGGTGTTGGTACCATGGAAAAACGCTTGGGGAATCACTTGAAACGTGTCTCCTGTCAGTGGGTTGAAGTTCGTCTTTGGAGTGTGTCTCAAATTTGTGACACGCGGAAATGAAGTGAAGTTACATCTCTGAAAGTGCATTTTAGTTATTCTAACTACAATAGGTGATTCTTATGCTCATAGAAGTAAAAAAATGTCTGCGGGCTAAATAAAACATCTCCTCGAGATGATCGGACGGGTTACTACTCTAATAAAAATGATGATTTGTGCATCGAAGGGACTAGGGCATGTGAGCTCATCTTTATTGAATAAATGATTCTAATAAACTGGTCCGAGAACACATAGACAACCAAAAAACAAACAACTACCAAACACACGAAAAACAAACCAAAAAAAAAAAAAACAAAAAATTAATACAAAGGTCTGCAAAGTTGAAATTTTTGTGAAAGAAAATTTTGAAGCCTAGTCAAAGGAAGAAAAATCAGAATATCTTCAAGCCAAAGAAGCAAGTACCCTCAGTGAGAGTATTAGAGCTGCTACCATGGATTTATGTGGCCTTTGAAGTTCAACAGTAGAAGTGGAAAGAAATACATTTGTATAGTTGATGACTATTGAAGGTTCACATGCAGGTTCTTATATAAAAAGCAGAAAAACGGAAGAAGTGATCGTGTTTTTCAAAATGATTCACAAAATGAATAAAGTGATTGCTGACATTAGGTCTGATCATAGAACTGAGTTGAAACTAAAAATTGATCATTGGTCTGAAAAAAATGCACTAGTCACAGTTTATATGCTCCAAGAACTCCACAGCACAAAATGTAGTAGTGGAAAGGAAACATTGAACCCCCATTGGTAAATATTTCAAGGACCATGATCTAGTGGAGTAAAATCTTCCTCAAACTCTTGGCTGAAAGAAATCAACACAGCATTGTCATGTTACTAACAGATGGTTGATAAGTACCTTTACTGACATAAGACTCCCTATGAAACTTGACTCAACAAAAGAAAACTATGTTGAGCTACCTTAGGGCATTTGGATGCAAATGTTTGCTTTTGAATAATGAAGGATGATCTAGGAAAAGTTTTGATCCGAGAAGGATGAAGGAGTGTTGTAGGATATTTTCATCAAATAAAACTACAGAGTTTTCAAAGAGAATAACTATATTGAAGAAAGTATATATATTGTGTTGATGAAGATGGAAATCTGACAGGTGCTGCATCCATGATGAAGTGAGTTAATTGAGTTGTTTAAATTCTTAGAAAAGTGAAAGAAGGAAGCTGATATAAATGACCAGTGGGATTGACAATGCCTGATCCAAAGATCATATGACAAGGCTGTTGAAGTGAAAAAAGGTGAAGAGGGAAACATGGCACTATTTGAACTCAAGTAGAATATTCTAAAGACTCTTCAGAAAATGAGACTTCCTTGATGAAGAAGAGCAATTGATCAGCTGAACCAGTTGAATTTGAGACAAGATGGAAATACAGTTCATCACATCCACTTGATAATTCATTCACCTTGAACTCTGGATTCACACAAGATCAAAACAAGAAATTAGTTGGCATTCAGCGTTCTATCATCAATTGAGCCTAAGAATGTGCAAGAGGACATTAGGTGATGCAGATTCGGTTAATTCAATGCAAGAAGAACTCCATCCAGTTTGCAAGAAGTAGGGGTGGTACCTAGGTCCTTGACAAGTGACGAGAACCTGTTATAGGAACCAGAGGGGTTTCAGAGGAAGCTGGATGAAACTGGTGGTTCTAGACCAATCCAGGATATGTCACGGATACAATTCAGGAGGCTGTACTAAACTATGATGAAAACCTTTGCTCAATGTTGCAAGGGATGGAGGTATCAATTCTCATAGCCTTGCGGCATTCTGACATTCCAGCTCTGATCAATGGATGCACGAGTTATTCCTAACTGTAGGACTTAAAGATGAGTGTTTGGTAGAACCTCTTGGGTTTGGGAGCTGAGTCTACACGATCATGTGTTCAAGGACTAAGCGCTGTATGGTTTAAAACAAAGTCACAGAGCTTGGTATGAAAGATTCGAAGTTATGTTGAAAATGGTTTCAAAAGGGGAAAAAAGACAATACCGTGTTTCTTATTTTAAAAAAGAGAACATGAATTCTTATTATAAGGTATATGTGGGATGACATTATTTTTGAGAGCTAAATCGGAGCATTTGGTGAAGATTTCATTCTAATGGAAAGGCGTTTGAAGATGAGGGCATGATGGGTGAACTGACTTTCTTTTTGGGACTTCAAACAACCAATCAATCAGAAAATTCGGAATTAATCAGTCAGGAGAAGTATATTAAAGAGGGGTGAAGAATCAATCTGTTGATTCTAAATTTAAAACCTACTGCCGGTTTTTTAAACCACATTTTTTCCTTTTTTTCTGGGTACAAACCCAAGCTTATAGCCAGTATTGCATATGATTCTATGTGAATCAACCATGCATAGGGAATCTTGGACTCCTGTGTTTGATTTGACTGCTAGCAAGAACCTGACATTGTATATAGTGTTGGAAGTGTGCTCGATTCCAAGCATGTCTCGTGATTCACATTTGAGGACTGCAAAATGGATTCTAAGTATTTGAGAAAATAGGGGACCGGTCCTCTTCTATCCAGCAGGTGGACACCTTTGACTTGTTGGTTTTGAGATGATGATTTTTGATGGATATCAAGTTGACAGAAGAGCCATTTCAGGGATGCTCATTTTCTGGATCTTCCACTTATCTCATGGGAATGAAGGAAACAAAGTTCAATAGGCGGCTATTCAATAGCTGAAAGTGACATATTAGCAGCTGATGAATGTTGTTCCAATTGGTTATGGATCAAACAACACTTAGAGGACTTTGGATTAATCATCACGGCATACCTCTTATGTGTAATAGTATAGTGCAGTGAGTATGGGAAAGAATACGGTTCACCAAAGAGAACCAAAGACACATTGATGTTAGCATCATTTCTGAGAGATAAGTTGAAAGGGAAACATTGTACTTATATTGCCCAACGGCGGAACAAAATTGCAGACATCTTCACCAATGACCTTAGCTAGACAAATTTGAGAGTAATAGGTTGAAGGTTGGCAGGTGCACTTCAAATGATTTCAGCATCAATGTATTAAAATTTCTGATGGTAAACTTATAGTGCAGGTACCTCTTTGTCAATAATATTTAATAATTAAAGTTAGATCGTTGTTGTACCTATTGCAGGTATACATCTAAGGATCAGTAAAGCCAAAGACATGGGATAGAACGTTGTGAATGATTATAAAAATTGGCTATTATGGGGAACCGGTCTTAGTCGAGGTAGCATTCGTACATTATTTTAAACTGAGATTCAAGTTGACCGTGATCAAGCACGTGTCAGTCAGCGTTATTCGACCATTTGTCTCATCAATTATTTTCAAGCGAGCGTCAAATCAATAGGGACCTGGCAACCATTTCATTTCTTTTTAAAACCCTTTTTGTTCTCTTTTAATCATGCATTATTTTGCAATTTCCTTATTCTATAAAAAACCTAAACTATTTTTCAATCATACCTTTTTCATCCTTACTCCTTCTCTCTTTTTTTTTCTGATAAAATGTCGGACCCTTCTCCGCTTCGAAGCAAATGCTACAATACTAGTGCGATTGAACCAAATTTCTTCTCCTCTCGTCATCAAGGTCAAATCTATCTTCAACAAGTCTCCCTTAGAATCCTGAAAATGCTGTTCACTCGATTAGATCTGAACAACTTACGTATACTATGGGAGCCTGGTCTTCATCGAAATGCTTCTGATGCTCTTTTGAAGGAGATTACCAAGGAAAAAACTTCTGCGCGAACATTCTGGGGCGAGTGCAGAATGTGATCTAGCGTATTGCATGATCGAGAGGAAGTAGGGTGAGAAAAGTGAACCTTTTCACAAAGAAGAGATCGAGAGACCCAACCTATCGTGATAGTACTCCAGTTTGCGAGATATCCATCATCTGCTTTCCTCTGACTCAGCAGGTGATGACCAATATATAATGGAATGTTGAAACGAGAGATGTAAGTGCGTCTAAAAAGGGAAAGAGAAATGGTTGGAGAAGTGTCTAAAAAGGAGGACCTTCAGATCTGACGCTCCAAAAGATGAGGTTGATGCCCTGAAATCCAGTTGTACGTCTAAGCAGAAAACAGGATTGCTAGACCTTTCAAGTGTCCAATTTTAAACTCCCTGAGTTGGTATGATAGATGTGTCTGCTGAAGAGACAGAAAAGGGATAAGAAGAAGAGGTCAGGAAAGACAAGCCAAGAGGAACTACGACAGGAGCCAAACAAAATCCACAAAGGAGACTATTAAATGAAAAAGGAGAAGGTCACAAGGGGACTAGTACACAGATGCATATAAAGAAAGAAATTGTTGAAAATCTGATGCAGCCGTCTGTACTGGCTTGAAGGTTTTGATAATCTGGGATAATTAAGCGTCCTTGGATGGCATCACTTCATGACATGGGTTGAAGTTTCAGTCTTGGATTCATCTTTTCACAAAAAATCTCCCCATTCTACATGAAGAGAGTACGAAATTCTACTTCCATTCAATTTCAGGAGATGGAAGTGTCCATACAAGAGTAAACGCCATGGTTGTTCACTTAAGCTGACTCCTGCTGGATAAAAATCTTAGGAGTACCTCTAGATGGTACCATGTTCTGTGTTAGGGAAAACATTCTGTTGAATTTGTGACACTGTGTCGAAGTGCTTCCTACACAAATCGCAGGGCTGCTTAGGAAATTTGATGAAAATTGACATATAGTTTAGTTGTTGAATTTGGTCAAAAGAAACTCTCCTCCCTAGAAACGGAAAAGAGGACCTTAGCAACTTTCTTCTGATATGTAATGGAGTGGACTTTTTGTGCAGTTCGAACCTCTGGAAATCTTCCGTACTCCATGCTGAGCATAATGTATCAGACTGTCATTGAGAGAAAGGGATACTTGTATGGGATATGGATACGTCTCACTGAAGTATTCAAAATACTTTAACATTTCCCTGGGTGTTGGCAAAGTTGGTACACGTGAAACAAGCCTTTTCAACGGGACTACCTTGGTTGAATGCGAGCCATTGAAGGGAAAAAAATCCAATCGAGCCACATGGTCTCACTTATTGAAGACCAGAACCAACTCAAGCATGAGTTGAAGACTTGACTATGAGGCTGATTGGCAATGAAGGCTGAAATTTGCTTATTCTTAAGGCCGGCTACTCACGTTGCATACAGAGGACGTTGTACTGATGCAGTTCAAGCCCTAGAAAGGGAAATGCTATATGGATGGGCCAAAGTTATTGCTTTACAAGTTACAAAGAAAATCACGAAAGGAAATAATGATTCCTGATAATGCAACGACTCAGTCTCATCATTCATTCGCTTTCCCATCAAACCTCCCCTTCATAGTCCATCCCATATTCTTCTTGTGCGCTTTGTGTGGCCTATCTTTTTGGTCCTGGATTTCAGTTATGCTGTTAATGTATGAATGTTAATTTGGAATGCTAGTTTTCTATTATTCCCCTGGTGATCTAGCTCAATATCCTTGTCAATGCTTCTTTTATGTTTGATTGCCAAAAGCCTAATGATCTTCTCTGTATTATTATTGATACTGCTGGTTACTGTCTCTCTTTTTTAATGATTCCAACACGGGGAATTTACTGGTTTGATCTGACGGGGACCTGTTTGTGAGGGGGAATACAACTAGTACAGTGTATATTTTGTTTCCTTTTATTTTCGATTCTCAATGCTAGGCCTGTGGACAAGTCAATTCAGGGGAACTTGTCCTTGAAACAGAATGTGGAGCCTGGAGTAATTGTTTTTGTCATCATCACCAGGGAAAAAAAAGGAAAATGGTTATTTGTAGTTTTTGATGATATAACAGAACTCAGGACCTTGTTAAGGTACCTGGTTTTCTTATTAATGAATCGTCGTTGACTTCGCTGGAGAAATTACAGAACGTTGTTCAAATTCCCAACTGCGTCAGAAACGTTAGACCTTTCGAACGTCAATGGCAGGGGTTTTTAAGGAAGTGACTTTCTATACATGTTTATTTCCACACATTTTGTTTCTTCAGTTTTTGCAACTTGAAAAGAACATTCAAGAATTCTTGCAAAGGCTTAAGAAAATCAAGGAGAAGAAATCATTCAGAACAACCCGAACTCAGGCGTACTTGTGTATTTGTTGTGAGAATAATACTCTTTCATCTTTACATTGTACACATGTCCTAAATTATACAGAATCAGTGTGGTGTGAATATGACATTCTAAGTTAGTTAGTTGCCTAATTTAGTGGGTAACGATTTGTGTTGCTTAGAAAATTTTACGTTGTCTAGAGCTGATAGCTTAGTGGGTAGAGTATCCCCGTCTTTACGTCGGTTATCAGGCATAGAGTTATTACTTTGTTGGTGATATTAACTTTTTTTTCTAACACTTTTGTACACAACCGCTTTACTTTTACTTTTGTGAAATAGTGAAATGGTTTTGAAAATCCTGTGAGACGGTCGTGGTTTTACTCCCTTGCTCAAGGAGGTTTCATCTAACGTAAAATCTCCTCTATTGTTATAACTACATTTACTTTCTCTGCTATAGATATCCTTATTTTTGGTGTCTGGGACCATGTTCATTGACTGATAGTGACAGATTCGTAACACTATTTTCCATTCCTAGTTCTATTAGTATACAAAAACTTTGTGTGATGCTTAAGATTAGGGGCTACTTTCAATGAAAATTATACTTACCTAATCATTCATACATTTCAATGATGAGGAAAAATATTAGAAAAGTCATGGATAAAATAATTGTCAAGAATTTGAGATTCTTTCACACACAGTTTTTTGGGGTTTCATAAATATTCAAAAACAATTCAATAATAGAGTGTTTATTTCTAACTCTAATTCATTCATCAATTAGAAACCATGGAAACATAGTTTTCCTTTTTTTTGGGTGTGGGGGGTACGGAGGGGGAAGGGGTTTCTGTCATTAGGGAAAAATCAATGAAGAAAGAATTGGGGCCAGAAAACGCTTTCGTAGTAACTTGAAATTTCCCAAACTAGTCTAGGTTTGGGAGAAATTGAAGTCATTAAGGTGTAGGAAAAATCTAGTATTGAATAAGAAATATAATTGTGGATTTTATTTAATGGGTGTATAGATAAAACGATAAGTAACCGTAGCACTTAACGAAATCAAATTTGGACGAGTAGAACTCCGAAAATGATCTAGCATGAATGGGTATATTCTGCCTCTGTTGAGGCCATTGTAGCGGATTTTGGGCGCTGAAGCGGCGCCGCTGCAACAGGATGAGTCCGTTGTAGCGGGCCAAATGAGACATAAAGTCTCTAATAAATCCCTTAACGATCTTATTTGGTATTGTTCGAATTTAAGGGCTAAGGACACGACCCCAAACGAGTTCTTGACAGTTTTCACCATTATTGAGGCTAAAGCTAAGATTTTAACACCTCGAATTCGTTTTTCGATCTATAAAACCTATTTTCTTGAGTTATTTTCAAAGGCGAATGGTTTTGATCTAAGAATTATAGTGGAAAATCCCTAATTTGGGTATTAGGATCTTGGGTTGGTCTAGGGTTATTGGGTTTGTTATAACCCGAATAATTAGACCTTTCTTTTAACTTCTTTATTGTTGAGGCCTGTGTATATTAATGTTTGAGACCTCGAAACAAGCGGAATAAATAATTTTTAGAAATGGAAGATTCAAGTGTCTTATTGGGATTCGAAGCTTGGATTTGAGGTAGGTGATGGTTTTAATTTCATGTGGTGTGGTGTATATGTTTGTAAATTGTCCATTATAGTGCCTGTATGAGAATGTTGCATTAGTGATCACACTATCATATGAGGATAATTGAAAATTTGTATGGCAAGGAGGAAATCATAACCACTATTGTTTTGATCTTTTGATGATGTTAACTTGTGTGTGTGATTGTGGTGTGGTGATTGGGGGGATCCGATGTCACATTTCGACAAGCTAACTTGGTCGGTTGCACTTTTCGACATAACTTAGGATTGGATTGCCATGTTACGGCAAGCTAATTTTGGATTGGTTGCCACATTTCGGCATAATTTGGGATCAGATTGTCACGTCCTGACAAGCTAACAGTTTGGGCTTGGGTTCCATGAGAGGACCATTGACTTGTAATATATTGGCTTGTTGTTATGAACATAAACATGGACTATGACTTATGACTTCTCAAAGAGTTCTACTTAGTGTGAATGGGGGAACGATACTTCATACATGCATTGCACAAGTGGACATTAAGAGTGGTTGTGGTTTGGTTCTCTTATGCTATGAATATTGTGTAAATCAATGTTGTTGATATTTTGTATGTTACGTGGTTATATTATTGTAATTTCTTATATATGTTTCACTTTTTGGAAGAGCTGCATGATTCTACCAATACACTATGATTGTGTATTAATTCTACACTTGATCTTATTTTGATTGAGTATAGGGCATCTTCTGGTGGCTATTGACAGACTTCATTTAGAAAACGAATGACCGTTTCGAATTCAAGGTGAGCTAGTTCTTTCGGGCTACTTTGAGTTCTTTTTTGTTTAAGTCCACTCTTTTTGGACTCTGACTATTGTTTAGGTTTTTTTTTACTTTTTGGGGTTATACACCTTGTTCTTAGACTTGCCATTGTTAGAGTTTTGGTACATTGACTTTCAGGTTCTAGGGGTTGTATTTCCGCATTGTTTAGTTGTTAAAAACTTGAAGTTTATGATAACTTAATTATTTAGTTTACTTAACCCGCTTCCATAGTTTAAGTTGTTTAGTTGGGTTGTAGTTATAGTTCTCCCACCAGAGAGCTAGTGTGAGTGCCAATCATGACGGTCTGGGTCATGACAAGTTGGTATCAGAGCCTAGGTTCATTGATTTCATTGTACCAAAATGAGTCTAGTAGAGTATTGCGGAATGGTACGATGACCTTTATACTTTTCTTCGAGAGGCTATAGGACTTTAGAAAAAATTCACTCCTTCGTGTTATGAATTTAACCTAATGGTATCTTTCCTACTTCATTCTATGGTCCGAACTAGAGCAACAGAAGTGGTAACGACATCGCTAGCAAGAAGAATTGTGTATAGGCTATTGAAAGTTGAATAGGGTTATCATTCGGAACAAGTATGCATTGCCTCGGATAGGCGACCTATTTAACCAATTGCAAGGTGATCAATTTTCTCTAAGATTGATTTAAGGTTTGGTTACCATCAGTTAAAGATTGAGGTGATTAAAAATTCTGTTCGACCAAGTTTTATTAGTCAAATTAGTATTTATGGGGATTGCTAGCTTCCATTGTTGCCTTGTTGTAATAGTTGAACCCAATTGGTATCTCCCGATTCCTAATTGTATCCTCCACGAAGTGGACTAGTATGACCAAAGCAAGTTATTGGAACTAAAGATGGTTTCAATGTTATCTTGAATAGGACCATATAGGCATGGTCGTTTTATGAAATAAACTAATTAATAAAAATTATAACCTTTTCCTGTGATGTAACTTGGAACGGTCAATGTGCACTTCTATTTGTCTGCATTAACAAAAATAATGTGAAGGTGTATTACTTGAATGCTTTGATATGATTAGGTGCCCACTAATTTGCTTGACTGAATGTGATATTGGCATGTGTTGGTCTAAAATGTTGACGTGTTCCCGTCTAAACGCTTGAGTGTCGTGAGACTTATTTGAAAAGGAAGTCCTCATGAAGATTAGGCGCAAGGGGCTACGATAAGTTACAAATGTGGGTTTGTTCAAGAGAACGTCTTGAGTGTGTTTCAACCATCTGATATCGTGTGAAGTCTGTGTTTTATCGTGAGAGACGAGTGAGTTTTAATGATGAATGTAACGTAATGGAATTGTGGAACGTTCGTCGTTAAGATTGACCTGGGTAACTAAATGATGTCCTAGCTAACGGAAATTATTCCAGGTGCTAAATAAAGATGATCTTGGGTGAAATTCAGTGATAAAAAAAAGCAGAATTTTTTTGGCCGGGGTCTATTCCATTAAGAGCCGCAACAACGGGATCAATTGTTCCCCTCTAAAGCGGTGGCCAGTATAGAAGGATTTATCCCTCCAAGCGTGACAAAAAGAGGTCCACACCACCCTCAATTTTCCCTATTTTCATATCAGGAATTATGACCCCCGAATTGTACCTTAGTTTCATAATTGAATAATTTTAAA
This sequence comes from Solanum habrochaites, assembly GCA_027704765.1. Classification (NCBI taxonomy): domain Eukaryota; kingdom Viridiplantae; phylum Streptophyta; class Magnoliopsida; order Solanales; family Solanaceae; genus Solanum; species Solanum habrochaites. The sequence goes on from JAKWJA010002489.1 coordinate 75,021,154, forward strand.
ATGTGTTTAAAATTAGGATAACTCGGGCATAATGAGGTTTTCTTGTCAAGCTGACAGGCTTGATTTTAAGGTGTTCTCGAGCAAGATCGTGTCTAAAATGTATTATGTAAGATCCTATGTATTATGCTTGTTTGTGACCGATGACTCTGATGTTGTGTGTATGAGTTCTACTTTTCGTATGGTAGGTTAGAGTTTTTCTTGGATTGATGTGAGTCGTGATATATTGAGTCTCTCATAATGTTTCACCCCATTGGGAAGAGGTCAGTCATAGTCATCCCTTGTATATCATGTTTATCCATTATGTTTTTTAGGGAATTTTAGACTTGGGTTAATTTGATTATATTTGATATGATTGACTTGATATATGTTAACATGACTTGTTTGTCCCTCTTACATACGGGGCTAATGGTAATGCAAAAGTCATAACTCTAGAGATTCCTGTTGGAAAGATTAAGTGGGAAGAGGTGTGTCAAGCATAAGTTTAGCTAAATCTCCATCATTCTTTATCGGACTAAGAGCTGGTAGGGCGAAATATTGTTTGGGCGTTGTTGACGCATATTCAGGATATGGAAGGGAATGTCCCCTCTATTGAGTCTATTCTTGTGTGTTGAATTGAGAGAGCTTAAAAGTTCACATCCAAGGGCTTTCTGATAAAGATTTTTTCATCTTGCCCCTAGTGTTTTCCCTGGGTTGCTCAATGTCTTGTTGTTAAGAAGAATAGGTTAGTATGGAGGACGGTGAATTTTATATATCCAAGCCATACGTGGAAGTGGATTCATACCAAAATGGTAAGCTTATGGATAAACAAAGTACCATTGAGTAGACTTAGGTTAAGGCAAATGAACATTTTAGAAGTGAATACAAAAAATAATTGTTGTGTCCCTTTAATTGACCAAACAAAAAAGGTATAATCTAAATTCAGAATTATTTCGATCAAAATGATGCCTTGTAGCGATACTCATGAAATAAACATATGTTAATATGAGTTATAGTAGATGGGTGATGAGATGGCAACTATATAATCATATATGACTAAGCCGAACGAAGTGTAGTAATTATGACTGTGCGAGTATCTAAGTTTGGTAGTTTCAATACTTTGGTGATAAATAACGTGGTTTGTATGGAAAGTTTTACGAGCCGTGGAACAACCACCCGATAGGATTTAAAAGAGCTTATAGTCCAAATGAAAAATACCGGGATGACGTCGCCACTCTTAGAGAGAGTCTAGAGCAGAATAGTATATTGGATTGCAAAGGCTAAAGAGCTATCTTCCATAGGGGTGAATAAATTAGGTTCGTTTACTAATGGAATTAATTTTGTTTCGTTGTGTCTAGTCTAGTGTCACAAGTCCATCAGATTTGGTTATAACCTATTGAAAAAAGACGCTGAAGAAATGAGTGACAACATTAGCTCGAAAGTGAGAATAAGTATCTTGTTTTGTTTGACTTGAAGGTAAGTAGATCTACAGGAATCATCCTTTTACCGTGAAAGGTAATTTTTGAGCGTAATGGGGTTTTAAAAAAAGGAAATGAAATTATTCTTAGAAGTTTCTGTCTTTGCTTTGGTGGCCGTTTGTTGCGGGGAGTTGGCCGTTGTAGCGGAGTAGTGTCGCTGTGGAGGACGAGATGACACTCAAAATTGTAAGTGTAAGATGAGACTCGCTGTCCACTATATGCGTTTGTAGTTGTGATTATAGCCATACTGGTGGCCCGAACGATTGGAAGGTCGTTAAATAATGTATAGCTACATGTTGATAAATATAAATGGATTGTGTTAGATGTTTGATTCAATTGAAATTTTCCATGGGAGTACTACTTAGGTGATATGTTTTTCAAGAAGCCAACATTTCAAGTGAGGATGATCAATGTATCAGGTATTGAGCGTTCGAAAGGACTTACACTCGGATTGAGTAGTAAAGTTGATTACTGTTGAATTGTTTAAGTATCTAAGAAAGGTTTTCACTTTAAAAGTGTTGGTTTCGAGTAAGGTAAATGGCCAAGTGTCTATGTTAGTATTTAGTATTGAGAGTATGATCTCCAATGGAAAGATGTGAAGAGGATGTAGAGTCAAGAGAATAGAAATAGATATCGACTCATCATAGGAAAACCTTTCATTTTATTCGATGAATTTTTATGTGACCATCTATTTCAATTTTTACATGATGGTGAGTGTGATGAACTAACTATGGCCACACATGTTTTTATTTTGAGGGTGGATCCCTAGTAATAGATCAAGTGTACCAATACCGCGATGTTCTCTTGGATGAGTAAGATGATTGGGGGAAAAAAAAAAAAAGAAAAAAAAAAAAAAGAAAAGTTTGGGTTTTTTTTTTTTTTTTATTCAGATACTTCTGTGTGTTATATACTTGGAGTTGTCAAAGTATTTTAACGGTTCTACTTGTACCACCTTGCTTGGGAGAATTTATAGAAGAGTTTCTTTGTGTAATTATGGTTGTTCGACAAACTTGATTTTGATCTTGTCGTCAAGGTCATGTCTCGATTATGTGTGGTTGAATGTGGGGATTTGAATCGAATTCTGTTATTCTTAAGAGGTAATCTACAATTATTAAACCTAGCATTTTGATAGTGTTTTTGGATTGTTTGTATGGATGGAAATATCTCTCAAAGATCATCTGATGTCTAAAGATTGAAATTTGGTAACTTAAGCTTATGAAAATTTATGTTGTGGTATGGAGATATTGATAAGAACTATGATTGTTTGAGTTTTATGAGTGTGTGTTGGTGGGTTTAGGTTCACCTCTAATTGTAGCGAGCATTTATTTAGAATGTTATCATTCTTATGAGAGAATGGACTAGTCCTGATAATTGTGTTAAAATCCTTGATAACATGTGGTAGACGTGTGTACGATCAACTTTGGTGGTTGTTGGGATTCTTTTTGTTGATTAGTTAAGCTTATATACAACAATATTTATCACTCGAGTATTGATATGACTTTATTCAGGCATTATAAGGGAGGATGTGTAGGTATTCAATTAATTGGTTTGAGGTTGGAGATATAAAACCTGTAAGGGTAATGATATTTGGCAAGAAGGGCATGCAAGACAAATATCCCCAGTAATTCGATGTTTCAGTTACTACTCTATCTTTATTTTAACCAGGTCTTTCCTACTTAATCACTCAAGGACGAGCGATGGTAAATTTGTATCTGTTGTAACGACCTGATTCTGTCGTTAGGGACAAACCAATGAAGAAAGAATTAGGGCCAGAAAACTCTTCCATAGTAACTTGGAATTTCACAACCTAATCCAGATTTGGAAGAAATCAGAGTCATTAAAGTGTAGGGAAAATCTAGTAATTAATAAGAGATCTAATTATGAATTTTATTTTATTAGTGGATAGCTAAGACGATAAAGAACCAGTAGCACTTTACGAAATCGAATTTGAACGAGTACAACTTCCAGAAATGATCTTAGCGTGACCTAGTACATTCTGCCTCCATTGAGGCCGCTGCAGCGGGATAAGTCTGTTGTAGCGGGCCAGACACGACTGAAAGTCGCTAAGGGCTATGATCTTATTTGATATTTTTTATCTTTTAGGGCTAAAGAGGCGACCCCAGACGAGTTTTTGACATTTTTCACCATTTTTGAGGCTAAAGGTAAGATTTTAACACCCCGAATCCATTTTTCGAGCCGTAAAACCTATTTTCTTGTGTTATTATCGATGGAAAAGAGTTTTTATATAATAATTATGGTGCGAAAAATCTCTAATTTGGGTATTAGGATCTTGGGTTGGTCTAGGGTTATTAGTATTTTTTTAATTATTTGAATAGTTAGACCTTTGATTGTTCATCCTTGCGTATATTAATTGTTGTAGACCTAGAACAAGGGGAAATAATTCAGAAAGGGAGTGCCTTAGGGGATCTAAGTTTGAATTTGAGGTAGGTGATGGTTGTGATTTTATGTTGGTGTGATATATGTTTTTAATTGCTTCATTATAGTGCATGTATGTATGACAATGTTGCATTATTGATCACCCTAATCGTAAATGAGGATAATCGAAAAATTGTATGCCATGAATCACCTTTTGTGTATGATCTTGATGATGTACTTGTGTTTGTGAGTGTGGTGTGTTGTGTGATTGTGGTTCAGATTGTCACGTTACGGCATGCTAACTTGAATCGTCTGCCACGTTTTAGCATAACTTGGGATCAGATTGCCACGTTTTGAAAAGCTAGCAATTTGGTCTTGGGTTCCATAAGAGGACCATTGGATTGGGTTTCATGAGAGAACCATTGACTTGTAATATATTGGCTTAGTGTTATGAACATGAACATGGACATGGACTATGACTTATGACTTCTCAAGGAGTTCTACTTAGTGTGAATGGGGGAATGAGACTTCATTCATGCATTGCACAAGTGGAATTTAAGAATTGTTGTAGTTTGATTCTCTTAAGCTATGAAGATTGTGTAAATCAATGTTTTTGATATTCAATATGTGTTATGCCGTAATTTTACTATATTTAGAAAAATCATTTTTTGAAATGTTCTAAAATAAAATAATTTGAGAAAAATACTTAGAGAAGAGTCGCCACTTATTTTTTTAAAAAATATAAGAAAACTTAATTTAAAAATATTTTAAACCTTAAAACTGCAGAGAAAATGATTGATGTTGATTTGAACTAAGAAAGGAGAGAAAGGAGAGTAGTAGAGGAAGAAAGGGGAAGGAGGGAGGTTCGCATTTATATTAATTCTTCAGAGGGTTTTAAGGCATTTGAAACAGCCACTAACGCACAATTATCCTACAACTTAGATTAAATATATTTTGACAATTTGAAAATAATTAAATTGAAAAAATAATTAAACAAAGATTTTTTTTTATTTTTTAAGAAAAGGGACCCCAATTAGTTTGATAAATTAATTTATGAAAACTATTTTAAATTAATTAGAGAAAAAAAGTTTTGATTAAATATATTCGAAACTTATAAGAGATGAAGAAAAAGTTTGTTAAAATAAACTAACATAAAGAATATAGTTCCTTTTTTTGGGATTTGATTTGGCTAACCTTAAGATTAATTAGCAAATAAGAAAGTAAGAGTCAGACAAATCAATAAATTCAATAGAGAGAGTGTGGGAGGGATATTTGTTCAATAGAGATCTGGTTTCACTCTACGCTAGCTGATTAAGAGTGGGTTTACTACACGCAAGGTTTCCAAGTGGACAACTCGAGTGAGAAAGCTAAGCGGTCACACAGAAAAAGATTCAGAAACCCACGCATATGTCAACTCTCCTAATTTTTAAGATTTTGACAAAAAAATGTGGTACGCAAAACACACCTCCGCGTGTACGGTGATTGTGTGAATTTTCAGATTGGAGAAAGTAACTAACGGATGACCTTCATAAACTGTACACATATACATTTAATATAAAGAAGTACAGAGAACATTTTAATAACCAATAACAAATCAAGCATTTTTGTATCACATAAGCCTGACAAATAAAGCAACACAATAAGCATATGTTTAAAAACCTTAATACTTAACCTAAGTCTTTCTATGGTTAGAACCTATTAAAAATCCCCATCAGATGCATTCTTTAATACCTTAATTTACTTTCTGTAGAAAATCGCTTTTGAAATATTCTAAACATAAAATAATTGAGCCAAATACTAGAGAAGAGTCGCCACACTATTTGTTAAGAACGAAAAGAACTTAATTTAAAAAATTTTTTACAGATAAATCTTTAAAATTCAAAGAAAATGGGTAAGAGATTCTCACTTACGCTTCAAGAAAGTTTTTAAAGCATTTGAAACGCCCGCTAACACATGTTTATCCTACGACTTAGGTTAAATATATTTTGACTAATATTTAGAAAATAATTAATTTGAGAAATAAATTAAACAAAGAATAATTTTTAATTTTTAAGAAAAGGGGACCCCAATTAGTTTGATGATTAATTAATGAAAACTGACTTTTAATTATGAAAGAAAAACAGTTTTTTATAAATATAGTCAAAAATATAAAAGTTGAAAAAAAAAGTTTATAACATTAAACTAACATAACACAAATTTTGTATAAACTATAGAATAAGAAGAAGAAACTAATAGAAAAGAAGATATACTTGTTTATTTGTTCTCTTGTATGAATTCATTTACATGAGAGTAGCCTCTATTCTAAGGAGAAATCAACTGGTCCCCAATTAGGAGGGCTCTTTAATCATATCTAAAATACCCACTTATAACCTTCACTATAATACAAATACTTTATAACACTCCCCTGAATGTCTAATGCATAGATGATTGCCTATCAAAAACCTTACTATAAAAAACTTTAACAAAAACACTCGAGTAAAGGAAAAGAGTACACATATCATGAATACGCATCAGTTGCCTCATTAAAACTACAAGGAAAACCACTATAAACCTCGTAAGGTAAAAATGATACAACACGTAGCCTGCCTCCCCCTAATGATACCATCAATCCACAGAGACTTGAATCTCGCATTCCAAGCTTGTTGCACCATCTTCTTGAAAGTTGCAGTTGGTACAGGGACATGGTGAATAGATCAGCCACATTGTCAACTTGAAACTAAGTCTGTTGCACATTTATATACCATGCTTTTGAAGTTCAGTGTATAGAAAGCTTCGGAGAAGGTGCTTTGTTGTTCTATCTCCTTTTCTAAATCCTCCCTTAAGTTTGCTATGCTGCTGCATTATCTTCATAAAAGTGGTGGATACTTTTATCACATTTCAAGCCACATTCTCTCGAATGAGATATATCATAGAACCTTAACCCACACATTCTCTACTTGCTTCTGATAGCTATTATTTTCAGCATGAGTAGATGAAGTGTGCTACGATGACTGCTTTGTAGATCTCCAAGATTGACGTACCCCACATATAAACACATAGCCTGTTTGGGATCGAGCTTTGTGTTGGATTAGATAAATATCCTTTCATCAGCAAAACCACCAAGATTTGGCTACCATTACCAGAATAAAATAAGCCCATATCAATTGTCCCTTTAAGATAATCGCAAAATGTGTTTGATCCCATTCCAATGTCTCCTAATATGATTAGAACTTACCTTCTAACACGTTTAACACAAACGATATATCAGGCCTCGTAGTATTTAGCGCACGATACATTAGTGCACTCAATTGCATCAGATATGTGTAAACTTTCAGAACCAAGAATTCTTTCATTCATCCTCTTGATGTCGGAATTGATCCTATTCACATCAATTGAACGAAGACACCCATCATGGAGTTACTTTAATGGGTGCGCTTCTTCCATCCGAATCTTTTGCAAACACTTTTTCTGTGTAGGCAGATTGGGGATGAACAAAAATACCATTTGTTAATCCTCCATTTTCAAACCAGACATAATTTTGTCTCCGCTCCCCGATCTGTCATCTCAAATGCATTCTTTAAATAATCAATTGCCTTTTTGAAGCTCTATGAGTTCCATAAGATTTTAGGTCATCACATAAAAAGCAAGTCCAACAAATTCCGATATTATTTTCTTTGCAAACACATGGACAAATTGCATCATTGTTAACCTTTCTTACTTAATTACTCACTACAGACGTTAACCCACATTCGCCCATATGCTTTCAAACCCTATAATGTCTTTGCAATTTAATGAATACATTTCTCTAGATTTTTGAATCATGATTAGGCATCGCAAATCCTTCACGAATTTTCATGTATATCCATTAATCAAGTGATCCGATAAAGGTAGGATGTAACCACATCCTCCATCATTCAAGTTACTCATGGACTGGAACCTAATTGAGATAATTTAATGTTATTGCTCCATAACGTGAGTATTCTCTTCATAGTCACGCCAGACCTTTGAGAAACATCCTTGTGCCACAGGCGTGCTTTATACCCTTTGTTTTTCATTTCTCATTTCTTTTTTCGCCACAGAAAATCCATTTGTAACCAACAGAGGGTTAATACCATGAGGTGCTTGAACATAGTCCAAAAGCATCACGCTGGCAAGTTGAATTCACTCTGATTGATTGCTTCTGCCATTTTGGCCAATCTTTCATTGTCGCATTCTATAACATATTGAGGTCATGATCTCATTATCTTGTATGATCTTTGTTTCATCAACATTTATATGCAAAGACATATAACCACTATTTCTGATCGATTCATATTAGTTTCAACAGCTCTTAATTTATCGGATAGTTATTATTTCCTTGAGTTTCAAGTTCGATTGATTCTTTCATGAATATCAACTTTATTCATTTTAACTTCCATATGAGATTCTTTCATAGTGTCCTCTTGACATTAATCTTTCTTTTTCTAGGATTTGGATTCTTAGACCCCAGGTCTACCACGCTTTAGGTGGTATTTTTTGACTCAGTAGCTTATGCACTATTGGCGGTCCTTTCAGGACATCATTCAAATTGGGATCTTCTCTGCAATTAATATGTGATCTTAGTAATCCTTTTCAAAAATCTGTAAATGCGTCTGACATTGATTTGCAATTTTCTGCAATGAATAATATTTTTGTACTTCTTGTTCGCATAAAGAATATGGATCAAGATGAGAAATTATAATTTTTTTTCACAAATTTCTCGTTTGACTTTCCTATTCTCTCCTCCTAATTTTGGGAAACTATCTCATCAAACCGATAATCTACAAATCTAGCAGTAACCATGTCTCCAGTCAATGGTTTCTAGATAGCGAATACTAGAGGGTGCTAAAACCAACTAATTAGTCCTAACCTTCTTTGAAGTCCCATCTTATTGCGGTTTAGTGGTGCTACAGGCACAGTACAACACTTCCCAAAAATTCTTAGATGGATATATTAGGGTCTGACCATAACCATTGCAAGTGGAGAAACCTTTATGATAATCGTTTCGGTCTGAGATGATAAGTGTTGCAGCAGGCAAATTGCATGTCCCCACCAGAATTGGGGCAACTTAGTTTTCAACAGCAATGGTCTTGCTTAATTGGCGAACAGTTAATTAATGACTCTGCGAGATCATTCTGAGTATGGACCATGATCAACAGGTGTTTCCACTCATATCCCCATTGCTAACAATAAATCATGAAATTATGGGATGAAAACTCTGCAACGCCATTATCAGACGAATGGACTTAATCGGATTATCAGGAACGTGTGCCCTTAACCTTAGTCTGTGTGGTCAATAATTTTGGTAATGCCAAGTTCGATATACAAAGACACACATGAGATCATCTAGAAGAAGCCATCTATTAGACCCATAAATACTAAATGACCCCCTATGTGGGTGAATAGGTCCACAAATATCCCCATGTATCGTTGCAAGAACCAGGGACTCAATCTTAACTTTCATTGTTGATGGTCTCGTACAATAACTTGCCTTGATAACAAAGCAGTACAGAAAATTCACCATTTAAAGAGACTTTTAGGGCTTTTAGTGGATGTCCATTCGACGTTTTATACTTCCATTCTCATCATTATTGAGCCCAGGATGTCCTAGAGACGATCACGCCCAAGTACAAAACATGTATTGGAAGAAGCAGTAAACTTCTTAGTTATATAATGTGCCTCAATTGGCCTAATTTTTGTCCATACAAGTCCAGAAATAGCGAACTTTTTCTATAACAACATGTCGTCCCAGAGACCTACGTGGGTGATACCAAGATATTCAGATTTTATTTCATCCATTGATGGATATGATCAAGAACCAGTTTAACGGATATCTTTAAACCCTCAACAATTTTGGTCTTAGATTTTGGGAGAAAACATAACATTATTATGATGAGTTTAGTTCCCCTGGGCAAGTTACAAATGCTCTTCCAAACCCTCAATCATATTATACTAACCAAAAATTGTAGTAACATTTATTTACCCATACTTAAAATGATAAAGAATATTTCTATTTTTGAATATCGTCTGTGTTGTAGCCAGAATCATCCAAACAAATATCTATATTTTCATATTTCGATAATATGTTCTTAGAATTATCCATATCTTCACATGAAATTACCTACCAACATAAATAGATAGAAATATTAGTATTGTCAAAAGGGTACATAGATTCAAGAATAACTAATAATTAATCTTAGAAATTAAGCCTTAATTTATTGTGTCCTATAAGTCAAAACGAGTTTGTAGGAAAATAAAATAAAATCATTATTTAATCGAGTTATATAACTTGCATGTTTTTAACCATTAGATCAACTTAAAGACCTAATATAAATCCAAACACATATAATCCCGTTAATATCAGAATTTATGTTTTTTTAACCGTAAACCAAGTTAACGACCTAATATAATACACACGTGAAAGTTGTATGTATTTGACTACTCTTATCATATTAGAATCATATAAATAAATCAATGAAAATATATATTATTTTATTAAGAATTAAGGAACAAGCTAATGATACTACTAAACATCAGTTAAAATACTATGATCATGCAAACAACTATCATTCCCTGAAATTTATTAATCATACCACCAAAAATATTACTCTTCCATGTTCCACCAAACCATCACCATTCAGTGATCTAGTGTTTCCTTCAGATTGCGAAGAAATCTGCTACATCCAAGGAGTTATGTCAACTTGATTTTCAGAGATAAAATTTGCCTCAGGATTTTTCTCTTCTCTTTAGTGATGCTGGATAAGTTCAACGCCCAAGTGTTTGGGAGTAACGACAATCACGTGCATAATGCCTCTCCACCACATCGAAACAATCTTCCCTAGTTGCTTGCTTCACGTTTCTCATCCTTTCTTTTTCTTTTTATGTTGATAATTATTATGGTCCAGGAATATAATTACGTTCTTGACCATAATCAACTACCACACTACTTCGGCACGACCACGATTAGGACCGCGAATCTTTTCAAGCCTCCATGGTGGGCTACGCCTCATTCACTTCAGGAAGTGGGTTTCAGTACAGTAGTCATTCTCATGATTTTTTAATATGATATCATTATTTTTGCTGCGGAGCCACAGAAGATGACTAAATTAGGTTCAGATACTTTTTGAAAACCTTTCTCTCGAGGTGTTGCCTGGCCTAGAGCACATTCGAGCAATGGAAAGGAGAACGTCTTTTCCATCATATCAATTTCACTAATCGTTTCTCGCACATATTTCCAAATTTAGAAGTGATTCTGACTGACAGAATTACTCATGTATAAGACTTAAAGTCTTGTACCTAGATGCAATCCAATCATATCGTGCTTGGAGGTATGACCATCTCAGTGGTCAAATCCTTTCTTTTAGGGTTTCCACAAAACAAGTGATTCCTAACTGTCAGATATTCTTTTCAGATCTCTTCAAGATGAGACGAAGAATATCATGTGCTCGTGCACAGTTTTGATTTGATGCCTTATTTTCTGCTTTTATGGTGTCTCCAAGAACATTTCATCAAGGTGGATTTCATCATCCAACACCCATGATGATTTAAGTTCCTGCCTCGAACTTTGAAGGGCAGTGAACTCTAGTTTTTGTAAGATTGGCCATTAAAATTAAAAACCAAGAATAAAATCATACCTTTATATATTCTTCACATCTAACCTTCCTTATTGAAAAAATTAGAGTCTCCGTGCTGATAACGTGTTTATAAACTAAGAATAAGAGAAGAAACTAGTGAGAAAAGAAGAGAAGACTTGGTTATTCTCTTGATGAATTCATTTACAATGAAGAGGAGGCAATCTATTTATAGGAGACATCTAACTTGGTCCCCCAGTAGGAGGACCTTTAAATCCTAATCCTAAAAGGACTCCACATGATAGACATTCACTATAATACAAATACTTTTAATAAATACCATATCTATTTTTGGAGATTTGATTAAGCTAATCTTAAGATTGATACAAATAAGTAAGAGTTAGACAAATTAATAAATTCAATTCAATAGACAGAGTGAGGGAGGGAGATTAGAGCCTTTCTGATTTTTTAATCTTGGCCCCATTTCCCTGTCCTAAACTATTATGGAGGCTGCTCAAAAATCCGATGGGATTTGGGCCAATTATCTTCCAAAAGGTGCCTAAACTTTCATCAGATTTTTGCACCCAATTCTGATTTTGCATATAAACTATATATTGTCCGTATATCAGTGTATATAACTTCGTTTTTAACTCCCAAAACTTGTATTTCTTGTCTTCGATATGTTTATCGCAGTTTGGATCTATATTTCAGCACCTCAACCTGTATATCATTTGTATACGATTGAATATGACATGTATACAACCTATTTAACCTTCTAAGGCTTGTTTCAGCTTTCAAAACTCAAATAACGATGTTCCAACTCGATAAGAAGGAGAATGGAAGAGATAGGAGTTGGGTCCATGTTGGACTTCACCATACATCACACAAATCAAAAAAAGTAAAAGAAGAGAAATTGGAGATGAACAAAATCCAAAAAACTTAGCATAATATTAAAATCATAAGCAAAGAATTTAAGTGGTAATTCACGTAGTTATTATGAAATAAACCACCGACTTTATTTTATTTTATCTACTAATAAAACACAAGATCACTTCAACAAATATAAAAGAAAACAATTATGGGTCACTAAAATAAGTGCTAATGTATGGAACTAACAAACAAGACACAACTTTTTGCACGTGGCAAGCATTTTACAAGTAAAGGATGCACATTGGTAAAAATTATGCATTAGCAATAAGAGCTGGATAGATTATTAGTTGTAATAGCATATGTACAACAACATTCAAGTGAAATAGCTTAGGGACGAGGATTAGCAAAGACACAAAAATGAGTTTAAATAGCAATGTATATCGTGATTCTCATATTTAGCTTAGAGCTAAAGAGCGAAAAATATGGCGTCGAATACAGGTTATCAATGCGTATGCATAACCGCCACGACTTAACTAATACATGTGTAGCAGTTTGAAACCTCAACAAAATGCAGTTATGCAGGCTAGAAAATAAGAATAGTGCCACTTTAGTTTATGCACAATCATCTCGAGCACCAAGTTTAGTTATTATTAAACTACTGAATGCATTCTAAGTCGCTGCTAGAACAAGACCTCAACTAAATCACTCGCATACACTAGATTAGCTAACATGATACAAAGCCATGATACCCAAATCCTAATACAATACTACTTAGAAAATAGATCCTAAAAAAATCAATACCTTCCAGGTTTCTAAACAACATATAAAGTGGCAATATGAAAGAAACAAACACACTTTAGAAAAGACTTCAAACTCGTATGTTAAATAAGACATAAGAGCAATACCACCCCTATCTCTAATCACACATGAAAAAACAATTACAAGCTTTATAGAAAACTTAACAACTACACAGAATTTCAAACACACTAATCTAGGTGCACTAAAGTTAACAGAAGAGTAAGACAGAGAAAAACGTTTTATCACCTTTTTAGAGCAGCGGTTGGGATGACAGCTTAATGATAAGCAATTCATTCCCACTATAATGTGAGATTTCGACGAACCCCGAGAGGATGAAGACATTCCTAATCTAGACTACACTTTCGTGGTTTTTGGGTTTTATAGGTATCATATTATATTCATCGATCTACAATTACAACTTCTAAAAAATTTCTCGTAGATCGTTTCACATTAGAATCTATAACCCCAGACGAGCCGGCGTCGTTGACCTCTCCGATGTCGCAAACAAGCCTACTTCCGTCATTCGTACTTTACATAGGTTTTAATTTTAGCGGAAATTTGAAAATTTTGATTGTTTAATCATACTTGCTAAACATTCTTATCCTTTCGTATCGTTCATCTCAACCATCTAACAATTAAGACATAACAACACAAAGAATAATTCATTAAGTATTAATTGTAATATCAACCAAATACCCATAAATGTCTGAAAAACTCAATAGGAAGAAACGCTAGTGGAACATGCTCTACTAGATCAACTCTAAAACTAACGCTAGAATGTAAAACAGTAGCATCCATCCTCAAAAGCTGAGTACCTACCAACTCCGGAGAAATGCTAACGTCCGATAAAACTGCAACAAAAAAACCCGTAGCTCTATAAGCCTCCCCCCCCCACCGTCCACCGTGCCTGCACCTAAAAGTAGATGTTTGTATGGAATTAGTACACACTTGTACTAATATGGTATATGCCCGCACACACCCATGGACATGCATGAGGAACACATAGCTCTTGCCTAACAACATGTTTTTTGGAAGTCAAGTCGTGGACTTGCTAATTTCAGATTGAATTTATGCCATGAGAGTGACAATGCATCATATAATTATCGTATTGCCACAACACATCATCTTCATCTAGGCCCATAGCATATACACATAGTGTCTTCCACATTCTTCTTCATATGCCATGAGACCTTGTTGTCATGGACTTGACCTTAACACTTTCAAAATGAGGGCTCACCATATGGGACCGTCACTAGGGAGCCTTCTTTATCAAATACAATACGAGTCTTCTTCATTCCTGCATACGTCTTTCATATTCATTCCATTCATAGGCCAGTGCGAACACCAGCGTATCTTAGGATGTAGTTTAGACTTCATTCGGTTCTACGTTGGCAATGATCATGGGGGGATACTATGTCATTACCTGAATCTAGCTCCCCTCTTGATTACCTATCCTAACAAACCTTCGGTATCAATTCATTTCTTTAATATGATTCTTTGAGGGCTGGCCTCATTTGTATCATTGGGAACTTTAACTTGAAGCGACAGTGATCATTGAGCATCATGAATTCAGTGTCTCCATAATATACCGAACAGATGTGGGAATCACCGGGCAAAGAGATTCAATAACATGCTAGCGTATATGGGAATTAACCCCGCAATCCCTATATGGCCATATAGGTTCAAAGACTAGGAGATTATGAGAACTCATACTCGGCACGGCCGAACAATCTCATCTCATGATAGTTACGTAACCTCCGTCCTCCGAAAGAATGCATCACCGCTCATAGCTATCCTATCGGTGCTCATTATAAAAGTTCCATTTTCATTCAATTATACATCTGGAAGTTGACTTCTAGTATGAGAATCAATAGCCAATAGATATTTCTCATCTCATCATTAGTATTAAGTGTTTTTTAAACTCAATATTATCATTAGAGTGTTCATAGAGACCTGGTCTCTTTCCTTATCTTACACTCTCATTGGTGGAGTACGTATTGATACATTTACTAGCTCAATTTGATATTTCTCTCATCATATACATTAGCCTCCCATCATGATTATCATCACACTCTTCATTATTAGCACAATTTATTTTCCATATTTACTCACCTCTTAGACGTGAATGTTTTTTGTTCATTTCTTCATTTCATTACGTATATCTTATGTTCACTTATTTTTGAACGTATGTTAGACTTATGTGTCTACACATACAAGCCATGGGCTTTTCATTTATCTCGTTAAGTGATTCTTACTTCCTAAAATTATGCATTACAAGACTTATATATCTTGTATAGATGTCAAGATCTTGATTTTTGATCTAAGTCGATGACATTTTCTTGAATATTTTAGCTCACGTCTGACTATGTACAATACGTAGGTTAGGCACGAGACCCAAATCTTGAATCACTTGGATATCATTTTATATTTTGTCATTGATTTATTTCTAATGTTCATACCTTATAACTGCTATAAATTAAATCTCAACATTTTCATGAATAATTAATTTTTCTATTTTAATTAGAATTCTGATTAAATCTCCATATTTACATAAAGACTTAATTTTCTATTTTAATTAAATTCTAAAATTAAATCCAATATTTAACCTGAAAGAATAAATTTTCTACTTTAATTAGAATCTAATTAAATCTCCATATTTAATAATGAAAGAATTTAGTTTTTCTCCTTTAATTAGAATTCTAATTAAATCTCAACTCTTCACATGAAGGGATAAATTTTTCTATTTTAAAATTTTTTTTTTACCTATTAATTAACGAAAGGTTGGGGGTTCGAGCCCCAACTAACCCCTTTGAATTTTTTAGAATAAATTTACTACAATGGGAGGTTGTGGTTCGAACCCCCCACAGCCCTCTTTTTTATTTTTTGTTTTTTTTTTTTGTTTAAAAAATTTTTTTATTTTTTTCGCTCTCCATCCTTGAGGCTGGGTTCGATGCCAACGCTCACGTTTGTTTTTCTTCCCATCCCCCCTCGCTCTCGCTCGCACTGAAGGTCGTGGATTCGAACCACGCCTCCCATTTATTTACTTAATTATTCCCTTCTCTCTTCCCTCCTCGGTCTCGGGGGTCGATTCCCCCAGCCCCCAGTTGCGGGTTCGGTCGTTTTTTCTTTTGTCCAGAGAACAGACAACTAAGGGTGCGGAGTCTCCCTGAGCCCCCGGTACCTTTTTTTTGCAGGTTCTTGCACAAGTGAGGTCTTGGGTTCGTTCCCATTGACCTCACTTAATTTATTTTTTTTAACAAACCCAAATTGACATTTTTGAAGGGGTACAAAAATTAACAGTTATCCTTAGCCAAGCATTTTTAGGTGCATTTGTTTTATAAGTTTCAATAGCTAGAAAATGGTTATTCACCTCACTAACTTCTCTAATGAACATCATATTGTAACAAACATTACAAACACATAAATTCACAATAAATACACAACTTATACACCAAACACAGTGACTAAAACACTGCCCTATACCGCCTTACCTCAACTTTCCGATCATATTTGATGATCATGATCGTGATTTCCCGCCACATCAACACTTCATATTTAATTAAACCCATCATTCTGCAAAAATCTAGCGCACAACATACCCATCCTCCAAGTTCTTAGGGAGCTAAGGACAAAAGACTACGAAGGGGGAACAACCTGAGTTTCAAGAGTTTAAGAACGTTCGAAAAGAAAGTACTCTTGGAGAAAGAATTCCATGCGAGAAACCCACACCTTTATTGATGTTCAAATGAGAATTTGCTGCCCAAACTCTCTCCAAATTAGTCCCAAGTAACTCAACGTCCACACCACTCAACGAACAACTTCTCTTCGCCTTAATATTTTTGGTTGCTTTGTTTTTTTTCTTTAAATTTCAGGTGAGTTCTTCAAGAGTGAAGAACTGTTGATATTTGGCAGAATAACTTGAGAAAGATGGAGAACGTGAGAGAGAGAGTTAAGAAGCGTGAGAGAGAGAGAACTATTAGGTTTAGGAGACTAATTCATACAAAATCTGATTTATTTTAATTAATACGTGAAAGGACCATTATGCCCTTACTATTTAGATTTTTAATTAATAATTAAATCCCCTTAAGTACCTAGTTATTCTCTCTAAACACAAAGAGAAAAATAATCTTAAATAGATGAAGATGGGGGCTAAATTTTTGGGGGAAGACGGGTGGATTTGTATCAATTTTCAGTGGAAAAGAAAGGAGAGGAGAGAAGTATGCGATTTGTTGTGGGATTTTCGATCTGAGCGACTGTCGATGTTGACGTTTCGCTGGATTTCAGCTATATTTTTTTTTTTTGAATAAGACAAGTTAGAGGGGTCTGGGTCAGGTCGCGCGCATTGTTTTCTTTCTCGAGTGAAGAAGACGCAGAGATCATACCGGTTTTGGTATTGATGTGTATGTTGTTGCTGGTGAAAATTATGGCTAGGTATTGAATGAATTGGGTTTCTTTGATATTGCTGATGTTAGGGGTGTATTGACCGGGTTGGTTCAGATTTTTCAAATATCAAACCAAAACATTTGTCAAAATTTTTTAAATTTTTATAAACCAAACCAAACCAATAAAATTCGATTTTTCGAGGTTTTCAACTTGGGGTTAGTTTGGGCTTTTCAACCGAACCAAACCATTGTGTCAAATTTTTAAATTTATAAATCAAACAAAACTAATAAACTTCAGACATTTTCAGATATTTGGATTTTTTTGGTATAGTTTGCATACAAACATATAATTAACTTGTGCTCCAAATACTTTTTGGTCCAACCAAAATAGAATTATCTAAGGTGTTTCTTTAAAAAATAACACAAAAGATGAGATGAGTACTGATGACACAAAAATATTCACTAAAAAATAATAATGAAATCATCATATAAAAAAAATATTGTAAAGTCATAACGAAAATAATCATACCTTAAAAGTTTAAATCATACTAAAATAAGTTTAGTAAATATTAGTTACATTACTAAATATTTAAGGTAAATTAAAATTAAAATTATATATTTTAATTGTCTAAACTAATGTAATACTAAAAAACAAATATTCAATATTATTGTCATTCTTAGTGTTGAATTAGTTTCCTTTTTGCAAGAGTATTAATTTGAGTTTGATTTAAGTTATATTATAATCTTAATATCTATGAACTATAATCTCTATTGGATCATTCCGAATTCTTAGTTTTAAACTTTAAATAGCATATTAAAAGATAAAAACTATGACATGTATTTTAAAATTATATCAAAGTAATATTTTTATGTATAAAATAAATTTTAAAATTATATATATAATGTCAGGTTGGATTGGTCTCGATTTGTTTTTTTAGTTAAAATTAAACCAACCAAAATATAGTAGGGCTTTTTCTATCAATACCAAACCAAGTTGAACCAAACCACTAGACGTATTTTGCGGTTTGACTCGATTTGAAGTTTGGTTTGATTTTCGGTTTGACTTTGTACACCCCTAGCTAATGTTATTGTTGTTATATTGATTTACTGATGGGTTTCTTTAGTATTGAGATACTGGGCCGGATGAATTGCTAAAAGTGGGCTGGGGATACTGTATGCTTTATTATTGAAATGGGTTGGGTTGGATGAATTGTAATTGGAACGAGATTTTGGGTTGAGTTTTTGCTATTAAAATGTATATATACACCACAAGAAAATTGTGAATTACATAAGGATTTTCCTGGGAATTAGTATGAAAATTTGCAGAAAAATAAGTTTCATGCAAATTTTCATACTAATCCCTAGAAAAATCCCCAAATAATTCTCAGTTTTTTTTAGTGAGAGGCTGGGAATTGAGATCAAGGAAGAGTAAAATTTACAAGTTAGCCAAATATTTGATTTAGTGAATATGACTAAAATTTAGACAAGAAGAAATCATACTAAATAATTAACGAGCTCCTTAATTTTTTTTAAAAAATAAATAATTAAATTAATTATAGACTAATAATTCAAAAAAGATAAACCTAACTTAAATATTAACTATGAATTAAGCTAAAATACTTAAGTAAGAAATAAAATCTTTTGAGATGATATTCTGAATATTCATAAAATATACTAATATTTTTATAAAACTAAATATTTTAAATCATTTGAAATTAAAGAAGTTCGATGATTAATTTATATTGTGAAAGTTCAAAATTGGGTGTCAACAGTTGTCGCTCGTTTGACTTGGATTGATGAAAGAAATTCGAGGCAAATGAAATTGACGAATCCAATTTTCACCGACCACATCTTCATCTTTAGGAAAGGAATTTTTGGTACAAACTTTAGGAATTATGGTCGAACCTTGGTATCAGATTTCCTACATATCTCAGTCTATATGAGAATCCAAGTCACTTGTAGTTCGATATGTTTGATTTGACACATGATTATGAAATAATTCAAAAGTTATGCCGATATCGAATTATGAAGAGATCGGAATGCTCAAGAAAATGATTTGAGGGAGGATATCAGAATACAGTCGAGTTTTCAACATTTAGCACACCTAATATCTTAGACCTTAGGAATCAGGTTGTTTGTAGTTCAACTCGATCGGTTTAAAAGGAAATCTATTATGCAAGATAACCTTTGTTTCTAGAGGAGTGACAAGTAAGTTGAGTATGAAAAAGGCTTGACAAACCAATTTAGCAATGTTAGCCAGATTGTGGAGCCCTTCAACATACTTAAGTAGAATTACATGAAAAAATTCAAAACTTGGTTGTTATTATCACTCAAATTAGAAAAGTTGTGTTCGGTGAGGGTAAAAAGTTTCCCGGATGCGAAACTGAAACTGATAAACCCAAAAAAAAAATACGACATGCCTTATGATAGGGGTGTGGTTTTGATTGTGGTGGGATTCGCTCCTTAGCTCGTGTCCTAAGAGTTTGATGCTCCTCTTTGGACTATGTCCCAATTCGCTGCTAAGAAAAAGTTCCACGTTGTGTTGCATCCTTTTTGATGTCGTTCGCACGTGTGGTTGATTTGAGAGTTCATCTCTTTGGATGCTCTTGGCAAATACTGAAATAAACTTGTTAGTAGAAACTGCAATTTAAATTGAGAGATTCTTATGTTGACCTATCTGGAACTGTTTATTGTTAACATAATGTTCGACGTCAACCTCTGTCGGTTTTGACGTAGTAGATGATGAATTGATATGATGTGACATGATGATGATTTTCTCGATAATGTAATATGTTGATGACGTCATTTCATTAATAGGTTGATGCTGCTACATTGATGATCCATTGACAGGATGAATGTTGATCCAATGGAATGATGATGTTGTCGAATTTTAATTGGTAAGATGATAGTTTTTTTTGGCATTGGAAGAAGTTATGACATTCTGGCATTTGAAGATGCAATGGCCTTCTTGGCGGTTGAAGATGCAATGACCCTCTTGGTGTTTGAATGCAATAGCCCTCTTGGAAAATAAAGGTGATGGCCCTCTCAGCGTTTAAAGATGCAACGACCCTCTTGGTAGCTTGAATGCAATGGCCCTCTCGGGGTTTGAACATGCAATGACCCTCTCGACGTTTGAATGCAATGAACCTTTCGAAATATCAAGATGATGGCCCTCTCGGCGTTTGAAGATGCAATGACCCTCTCGGCATTTGAAGATGATGTCCCTCTCGGTTTTTGAAGATGATGGCTTTCTCGGCATTTGAAGATGATGGCCCTCTCGGCGGTTTGAAGATGCAATGACACTCTTGGCATTTGCATATACTATGACCCTCTTGGCATTTGAAGATGCAATGGCCCTCTCGGTGGCTTGAATGTGATGGCGTTCTTGGAGGTTGAAGATACAATGGCCCTTTAGGCGTTTGAATGCAACGACCCTCTCAGTCATATGAATATGATGGACCTCTTGGCGTTTGAAGATGCAATGAACCTCTTGAAATTGGCATATATTATAGCCCTCTCGGCATCTGAAGATGCAATACCTCTCTCGGTGGCTGAATCAGTGACCTTCTCGTCATTTGAAGATGCAATGCTCCTCTCGACGTTTGAATGAGATGACCCTCTTGGCAAATGAAGGTGATGGCCCTCTTGGTGTTTTAATGTAATGGCCCACTCGGCATATGAAGATGATGACCCTCTCAGCATTTGAAGATGAATGGCCCTATTGGTGGGTTGAATGCAATTTTCATCTCGGCATTTTAAGATGATGACCCTCTCGGCGATTTGAAGATGCAATGACTCTCTGGATGGTTCACATCACCGTGTTTGATATCGACGGAATTTGTGAATATTCTTCAAACATTTTTGATGCTAAAAATGCAATTTGATGTCATTCAAGATGCTTGTGCATGTTGAGAGCGGTGCTTCGTTTGTTCCTATTTTGAACATTTTGAGTTTATTGTGACTCATGCTTAGTTGGAGATTTGGACAGGGTGTTGTCGCTCTTTCTCTGAACTGCTTCTTCTTTTTCTTTTCTGAAGAACGTCAATGACTTTTTTGCCTTCACAAAAATATTGTCATTTCGGGGAGCTACTCACCCTTTTGAATTCTCCATATTCATCGATTTGAGGAATATGATAAGCTTGAACTTCCTTGGTTCAAAACTTTTGGCGTGTCCGATGACTTGTTTCCGGACAATTCAAAAGATCCTTGAAGCTTGAAATCCAAGGGTGTCAGAAATTGCTGAAATTGACTATGAACTTTAGTGATGTCATGTTTCATTTGAAGTTATCTCTAAACTTATGATCATGCTCGAAATATTCAAGACAAATTACAAGCTTCTAGTGATGCTTGAAGAGATTTTTGAGGTCATCCTAAAAAATTTTATCCCAGTTAGATGCCTTGGAGTATCTTAAGTTGTCGATAGATGTCTCATGGAATTTCGAGATCTTCTCAAAAAATCTATCCCAATTGCAATTCTCAAAGTGACTTTAGTCTTTATTTGGCGGAGATCTTCTTTTTGAAATTTTTGAGTCCCTCTCAAATATTCTGTCCCGATTAGATATGTCAGATATCTTTTACTGTTGATATATGACTTGTAGAATTTTGAAGTCCCCTCAAAAATTTTGTCTCAGTTGCAACTTACAATGTATCTCAAGTCTTGACATGTTATAGATCTTCTAGAGAATTTTTGAGTCCCTCAAAAAAAATTTGTCTCAATTAGACGTCTCGACGTATCTCGAACTTTTGATATATGACTTGTAGAATTTTTGAGACCCCCTCAAAATTTCTGGTCCCGTTGCAACTTTTAATGTATCTTAATTTTTTGAATGAGATTAACTTCTTGAGAACTTTTGAGTCTCTCAATGAGAATTTTTTAGTCCCTCTCAAAAAGTTTTTCATTGTTTCTATTGTAAAGAAAAATAGAAATATCACGGGAGATATGACCGAACCTTTATGGCGCCTACGAATCTCGTTGAGGCAGGAATCAGGTCAAACATAGTTCCCCTTTTCATGGTTAACAAAAATAGGAAATTTTATAAGGAAATGACTGAGGGCGACATAGGCTGCGTACATATCTCATTCTTGAGAATTCAGGTAAAACATACTTCAAATGCCAAAATAAAAATATAGAACATGGAAAAGGGGTGACCGAGGCCGACACAGGCCGACTACGTAACTGATTCTTGAGAATTCAGGTCAGACGTAGTTCATTAAGAATGATAATTTTCTAACCTTAAAACATAAGACAATTCCATGCAAATGATGCGATTACAAGGAAAGAAAATAAGAAACTCTAAATCTTCAAATCTT
This sequence comes from Solanum habrochaites, assembly GCA_027704765.1. Classification (NCBI taxonomy): domain Eukaryota; kingdom Viridiplantae; phylum Streptophyta; class Magnoliopsida; order Solanales; family Solanaceae; genus Solanum; species Solanum habrochaites. The sequence continues at coordinate 75,043,912 of JAKWJA010002489.1, forward strand.
AGAGATCTTGATAGCATCTGAGTGGATTCGCCACTTGAGATGAGCGTCTATGCTCAACCCTGATATATCATCAGACAAATGTGTCCATGTATTGCCTAAGTAAGTTGTTGAGTTCTCTTTTTTGAGCTTCTGTGAGATAGACACTGATTCTAGTCTCTCTACCATTTTTTTTATGTGTCATTCAGATTTGAATTATCATGATTTTCGAGTTATTTCGATTCTTTGGCGATGTATTCAGATATTATGATCTTCTTATAATACTCTTAGAATACATCATCATCTATCTTATTTGTTCATTCAGCTTGTGACTTGACATGAAGTTGACAGTTTATAATTATTTTTACTAAAACAAACAAAAAAGTTGTTAATAGAAAAATTAAAGCAATTGGAATAAATTTTTGCAATAGAAGAGGCTTTCATTGAAAATAAGGAAATACTTCGGCCATGACCATGGGTCATATTTCCCTTTTAAAAATATTATGAAGAATATTAAAAATGACATACAATGTGGATCCCTAACCTCATTCGTACTACCACCGAATTTAGGAATTATTTACAATTCGTTTTTGTCTATCAAGATGAGCAGGAAATCAAGAGTGGCGTTGAAGTCCAATTAAGAAGTTTCTCCATTGGCCTAGCGTCTCGTATCATTTGATGTTTCCATCAATTCCTCTAGCACAACATGCACCTCTTCGAGAAAATCCCTGGTTCCTTCTATGAGACTTTCATCATTGGCATATCCTTCTGCCAGAAAAGCCAGATAAAAATGAGGCAGAGGCTTTTGCGATACATGATTGACCTCCTTATGTTCTGATCATCTTTTTGCACTAAAGCAAACGCTTAATATGATGCCATGGTCACAAATCCGTATTTCTCAATTATTCTTAGTGAATCTACAACTTTCTCAAGGCTATCAAGGTTGGTTGGATTACGACTTTATCTACACACCAATTTTTTTGACCTCGAACATGTTAATGGTAAACTCTCCATGATTCGGCAGTGAAATCGTATTGGAATTGGGTATGACAGTTTGAAGAGTTACAACATTTTGATCAATCAAGTCTTGAATTTTATGCATCAAAATGATGCAATCTTCAATAGTATGTCTGACACATCTTGAATAATAAGCACAATGAAGATCAGCCATGTAATGTCTGAAACTGACATTGAGATATTTTGGATCAATTGTGTGTATTAGATCGGCTACTTTCAGTCTCTCAAAAATTGAAGTCCAATTTTCAATCAAAGGACTAAAGACTCGAGGTGGTTTCTTCTCAATTTCTGGACGAGGAAGATTGTGATTATTTTGTGGAGGTGGAGGTACTTGATGATAAAGAGGAGTGTTTTGGCGAGTAGGTTCCGGTGTTTGAAAATTTGGGTATTGTGGTGTTTGATTGATATGAGAAGAATTTGGGTACTTCGGCAGAAATATAGTTTTGTAACTCGATCGAACATTTGGGTAATTTGGCAATGGAGTTTGATAATTTGGATAATTTTTGTGGAAGAGCTTGGAAATTTGGTGATGGAACTTGGCAATTTGATAGGATGGAGTAAGGATTTTGAAGCAAGGGTAGGTTTGTTGGGAAGTAAAGTAAATTTTTGAACAATACCGACATGCATGTCCGGCTTCTATTCCTGTTGAATAAGGCTTTTGCTAGGCCGGCCGAAATTTGGGGACCCCAATTATCAAGAATTAATAAAGTTTGGTGTTACAATTTTTCGTTAATAAATAATCATTATTATTTATATAAAGTATAATTTTTTAAAATCTATATTTTTTTATTACCCACTTTAACTTTTTTTTGTACCTTTGTTAAAATAAGATTATATTGAAAAGTGTTTGGAACAAAGTGAGTTACAAATTCTTTTTTTATTCTTTTTAAATTTTGTTTCAGCCTTCTACAAGCATAATAAAAAAATGGGATCTGCAATGTCATCATCTTCTTTCGTCAAATTATAATCATTGTTCTAACTCTTATCTTTATTTATATTTAATCAATTTATTACTTTATAGAATTATATTAACAATTCAATATAATAATTGTGTACTTAAAGCAGTTTTGTCAATATTGAGTGGGATAAAAATCTTACTAAACTAATAACTGAAAAAAATAATATTAAACTGACTAATAAATTTATTAAATAATTAAGAAAATAAATTTGAATAAGTACGTATATAAAGTTTGTTTATATTTTAGGCCTCAAATTAAAATTTCGCTTTAGGCCCCCAACCACGTCGAGCCGCCCCTGCCGACATGCCTCTTTGATTTTTGACTCGATTCAAATGATATAGAGAAAACATCTTCCCTCTTCCTCCTCAATGGTCTTAAGGATTCATCTTGGGAAGTTATTCATATGATTTTTCCGGTCTTGAGAACGTCTTCAATAGCTTCTCCAATTTTGACTATCTCACTGAACATCCCTCCTAAAATGAGAAACATCCTATTGTAGTACTCCGACTCTTGAGTGTGCATGAAGACTTCAATATTATCCTTCTCATTCATGAGAGGCCTAACCCCTGCAGCCTCTCTTTTCCAACGGTAGGTATATTCTTGATAGTTTTCACAAGACTTGGGTTTGATTCTCTCTAAAAAATATTGATCGGAAATGAGTTTTACGTTGTAACCGAACCTTTCAATGAAGTCTTTAGCCAAAGCGTTCCAACTTGGCCACTGCTTGATTTCTTGAGAAACATATTATTCAAAAGTTTCTTCTTTCAGGCTTCGACTAAAGATCCACATTCACAAGTCTTCATCTTTGCCAATTCCCACAAATCGGTTGCAATAAACCTTCAAATAAACAAAAAGATTTTCAACTCCACTAAGGTTATAAAATTTTGGCACTTTCGAACCTTCTTAAAGGTCTAAATATGGATAAATTCACAACTTTTCATAATTCAGTCCCACAATGTCTGGGGTGTATTGAAAGTCCTTTAGTGCATTCAAAACTTCATCTCTAATGTTTTGCTCATCCTTTCCTTTAATGACCTTTCACTAATTTCCCTTCTTCTCATAATGATCTGTTGGGTTTTAGCAAGTGTGAATGAGAAAAGAAAATAGAGAATATCAAAAGTGAGGGAACTACTTTAGGATGACAATAAAAGTCATTTGCAATTCAAATGAAAATCTTTCTTTGGATTTGGGATTTTGGATTGGGCAAATGATTTAATTGATAAATTTTTTGGACAAAATTTTAGTTAATAATTTGGTTACATCAAATAAATCTGTTAAATTAAGCTCTTATAAATTTGCGGTAACGGTTAACATTCCGAACAGTGTTACTTTTCGTGAAAGTCGTTACTTCCAAAAAGTAGTATATTTTCCTAACAAACACAATTTTTTCTCAAAATTTGTTCTTTTTTCCCTTTCCAAAAGACACAACTTTCTGGATAAAATGAGTCGAACAGATTTCAATTCACGAAAAGACAATTTTCCTGCTGAAAATGGCTAAAAAGGAAAGTCATTTTTTGATTTTTGTCAAACACTGAAATTTTTCTTTCTCTGCATTTTATTTTTCTCTCAAATAAAATCAAAGTGTCAGATTGAACTGAGTCTGTGGTGACTTGGTTTGTTGTCTTCGTTAGTTGAAGTTTAAAGAAGTTTTGAGGACCGCAGTTCCTTTAACAAGTTAATCCTTTTTATCTTTGGAAGAATTAATCCATACCCTTGGGTACAAGTGAGGGGATTAAATTTCTAGACACACCGTATTTTCTGTGACGCGGATTAATTTTCTGTATTTTTAAATTTTTTTTCTCTTTGCTTCACGTCCTTGTTTCTGTTTCTGTTCATTAACTTAATAAATACAAGTTCTTGAAAGAATCCACGATCAGTTTAAAGTGTGGGCAGTTCGAGGAGGGTATAATTTAGAGATATTGGAAGATGACATTCTCGATTTTTTTTTTTAACATTCTGGGTTATTGGTCGGTGAGTTGTTGGACATTGTAGTAGGAATTTGATGACTTGGGAGGAAAAATTCTGGAAATTGTTTGTGTTTGGATTTTGAGGAGCAGGTAACATTTTTGGCATGAGGAGCTAGCCTTGATGTTGGGTTAGAGGGTGGTTCATGTCGATGATGGAGGTTTTTTGATTTGTAGGCGGTGGTTTATTGTTCGAAAACATTTGGAGGAGCTTTGGATCTCTGAGTAGGAAAAATGGAGTAGAGATCTTTTCCGTGGTCTGAATAGGATGTTGGGTATATTGCAGATTAATCAAATCTCAGTGTTTCCATTTCAACCACCTCATCTCAACGTAAGATAGTGGTTGGTACTAAAACCAGATTAAATAAATCTCAGTGTTATCCATTTTCAAGTCAGCCCTCATCTCAACGATCAGTTGAAAAATTGTGCAATCGCCTGGTTTTTTCATCAATGATCGGGTCATTCATTGGTTTTTTTTATCAAATTCAACATGTTCAATATTTTCATTCCTTTCCTAGACGTTTTCTTTGCCTTTCTGACAACTTTGTCCATAAATAACTCTTTGGGATCTTTAGACCTCATGAAAGTAAATGGATTTTCTGTTCAATTTCTCAATCTTGATCCAGTTTGTGAGAGTACGTGAATTGGGAAAATAACTCAAAAACAAAATGTGTTAGTTTGTGTCAACTGATAAATAATACAATATATCACACACATCACTGTAACACATAAGAGTTGTTTCATTTGAAGATAAACGAGCCCATAGAAATAGAAAGGTGACTACATAGTCAAGAATTTTTTCTATTTGATTTTGGATTAGTGATCAGAAAAGATTGACTTGTGTGGAGTCAATGGACGTTTGTATATATAATTGACATACTTTTACTTATGATTGAGAGAAAAATCTAATTTTCTTTGGAGAGTGGAAAAAATATAATTTTTTAAAGATACAGACGGAACTTTGAAAGGTGCATACGGATGAGTTCTGGTAACAGAAGCTGGACACACTTCAGATTTTTTGTGTAAAATTATATTTTTGAGTGAGCTGCAAGATGTCTGTACAATGTGGTACAACAATGGCCAAAACCTCCAAAGAACTATGGGATGCTTTAGAAAAGAAGTACAAAACAGAAGATGCCCGGAATGAAGAAATTCCATTCGGTTTGCAAATTTCTGGACTAATAAATATGATAGCCAGTACAGACTGTTCGTCATCCCAGTTCACGATTGCATTTCATATTCACTGAATCTTCCTTGCTGAAGGTATAAATTTATTTAATGCATATGTTGGAAATATTAGTTTTCCCTTAAACTCACATAGACTTTTAATGTAGTAATTGATTGTGAATGATGCTTTTCAAGTGGCTGGGCAATTATTGAAAAGTTTAACCTCCATTGTGAAGACCTTACAAACTACTTGAAACACAAACGCAAGGGAGATGACTGTTGAAGATCTCATAGTAAGGTTGAGAATCGAAGAGTATAATAATACTGCATAAAAGAGGTCACGTGGTAATTCAACAATATCTGGATTAAATTTTTGTTGAGAGAATTCCACAACATTACAGAAAAGAGAAAGCATCTAGTCCAAAAAGCATCCTCCTAAGAAGAATGCAATGGAAACTGCTTTAATTGTGGTAAACATGGTCATAGGGATAATAAAGGTCGGGGTCCTAAGAAGGACAAGAAAAAGAAAGAATCAAGCAAACTTGCTAATCCAAAGGAGAAATGGATGATCTCTGTGCAATGCTTCAAATGTAGACTTGGTTAGAAATCCAAGAGAATGGTGGATAGCTCGGTGCCTTATTCCCCTTGTTTGGGTGCCAACAAGAATTAATTTTCATCATATACTCTAGCACTTACATATGGAAAAATGTATTGTTTACTCGGTAACCTCCGCTGTTGCAGGTGAAGGTGAAGGAACGGGCCAAGTCCCTATTAAAGATGACATCACGGCAAGTGACTGGTTATTTGAGATAGGGTTCTCCATATGTTCCCAAATTTGAGAAAGAATTTAGTTTCATGTCAGTCTGACCAGAATGCATTTTAAATGTGTATTTCTTTCTGAGAAAGTAGTAGTAGGCAAAAATGATATGTCTGTAGGAAAAGGCACCTTAGTGATGGTCTTTTCAAACTCAATGTAATTGCGTTGATATGAATAAAGATTTTTGGCTTCGTCTTACTTGCTGAGATCCTAAAATGTTTATGGCATGAACGTTGGGACACGTTAATAACAAACTTTGCGAAAGACTGATTAACTTAAATATTTTGCCAAATTTGAGTGCCATAAATCCAAATGTCCAAATTTGGTGTTGAATGCTAAGTATGCGAAGCGATCTTAAAATCTGTGAAAGATTCAATCCTTTAGAATTATTTTCAAACACTGATCGTTGTGACATGAAAGTCACACCATTCACGTGGTGGGAAAAAGTTTTCATAACTTTTATGACGACTTTGCACTAATTTGTTAGTCCTATTTATTACAAAGTAAGGATGAAGCAATAGATGCAGTTAGGCAATATTAAAACTGTAGTTGAAAATCAGTTAGATAAAAAGATCAAAATGATCAGAAGTGGATAGAGGTGAGAATATGAATCTCCATTTTTTTTTGCCAGAAATATGTTTTGACAATGGAATAATCCATCAACCTACTGCTCCCTACACTCCTCAGTCTAATGGAATTGCAGAAAGAAAAAAGCGACTTTTAAAAAATGAGAATGCATTACTTATAAGTTCAGGTTTAACCACCGAACTTGTGGGTAGGGCTGGCAAGGGGACGGGGAGGTGGAAACTGGGGGAACTGGATGAAGGGTTACTGGAACGGGACGGGGGACGGGGAGGGGGATTTTCATCCTGGACCAGGGAAGAGGAGACGGGATTTGGGGGGACGAAAATAGGTCCCATCCCGTCCCACTATATCTATGGGATGTGATGGATTGGGGGGACGGGGACTGGAACGGGAACGGGACGGGGAATTATTGTTTGTTTTAATATTTAATATTTTTATTGGTTAATGTTAACGTCTTTAGCTAATAAATTTTAAATTTAATTTTTGATTTTCAAATATCAAAATAAATTTCTAGTGTTAAAGCTTTAATTTTCAAATTTTAAGATTCATCTTTTCAAATTTCAAGTTTCAACTTTAAAGTTTTAAATTTCAAATTTGAGAAAGGTTTAAATTTGTAAATTTTTAATGTTTTAAATAATGGTAAATTTAAAACTTTAAATTAGTATTTTAAATTAGGTTTAGTACTTTCGTAATTATTGTATTGTATATATTAAAATTAAAATTGTAAAACATAATTGTATACAAAAATTTATTCAATAGAACTTAATAAGTTACAACTTTACAATTAACAAATATATGGAGTTAACTAATCTACCAGCCACCTTCTAGGAAGGGCTTCTTTCAAAATAAGTTCTCATACTGTAAAACTAATATTTGTTACAGATATAGATGGAGTAACCTAATTTTACGGCACCAACCGGACTAGGAAGGGTTCGGTTTTCAATATTATCAGAAGTAATCTAATAATATCTGTTTTCTCCTTTAAATTTAATTCTAATTGTCGCATCATATCGATGGTGATATCGCTCCGGTGTTGGCAAACTTGTTGGAAATTCCTTGTGGCGTCTAATTCTCATCACTGCATTCCATAACAAGTTTTGATCCAAGTTGGCTTGTTTTTTTACTTAACTTTGGCAAGATTGCTTGTTTTTACTTACCTTTGGCAAATTGTTATTCCTCTTTCGCCATTGCAACCAACTCTCAACATAGTAGAATCATGTTATGCTAAATCTAACTCTACTCGTTGATTTAAGATGAGTACCACCACATTACAACTCTTTTTTTATCTTTACTTTTTTTTTTACCAAAATTAAATAAGTTTAAAAATCTACTTTCTTCTTTATCTGGTGCTTTCTCTTTTCCTTACCGCTATTTTTTTTGCTAGAACTCATACTTTATTGTTATATATATATAGATATCTATATCTCTATATATATATATCTCTATATCTCGCTATATATATCTATCATATATGTATATCTCTCTCTCTATCTATCTCTCTCTACATCTGTATTCTCTCCTCTCTGTTCTCATCTTAATCTCTGTCTCCATCTCTTCTCTATCTCTCTCTCTCTCATCTGATTGTCTCTATCTCTCGCTCTCTCGCATCTGTTACTCTTCTCTCTCTCCTTTTTTCCATCTCCAGTCTCTCCCGTGTCCTCTCCCCCCTACCATACTCCCCCCCCCGTCACGCCGCCTCCTCACGCCTCCTCCTCTTTCTGCCCCGCCTGTCCCCCCCGGTCTGCGTTCAATACGCCGACTGTTCCACGCTTGTTTCCGGCTTTGCTTTGTTGTCCCTTGTCCCTCCCCGCCCCTCCTATGCTCCCCCCTCTTCGGCTCCTCTTCCTTTCTCTTTCTGCTCCCTCTTGCCCATTTTGCCTTGCCCCATTGCCTCTCTGGCTTCTCCTCCTCTGCCGCCTTCCCTTGCCTCGCTCTTCCGCTTGCCCCTTGCGCGTTGCGCGTTTTTGCGCCACTCTCGCCCTCTATGCGCGCCCTGCGCCTCGCTGCTTTTTGTCGCCCTCTCAGCGGTGTCTTGCTCGTGTCTTCCGCCCTGGGTTCCCCTTCCATTCTACTCACCGTGACGGCTTTTCCCCTCCTTTTTGCCCGTAGGGGGGTCTTCGGGGGTGGTCGGGGTCCCCACAGCGGCCATCAATCCGGTTGGGGGACCCTCGCTGTTACCCCACCGGATCGTCACGGAGCTAACCTTTTTAATTTAAAAAAAAAAAAAAAAAATTTGGGGGAGTCATGCGCACCCGGCCTGTTTTAACCGGCCGGGTCACTCGGCACGCAGGGGTGAACCGCCCCCTCACCCCCATCCCCGTAATCCCCTTAAACCCGGGGGGCATGTGGCCCGGACGCGGGCTGGGTCGGACGAGACGTGGTGCCGGGGCGGATGACCCGGTCCCCCTGCCAGCCTTACTTGTGGGGGAAGTTATCCTTAACAGCAAATCGATACTTAACAAGTGCCACACTCACAGCAAATGTAATTCCATGAGAATGAAGTAGAAATCAATTTGAAATATTTAACAGTTGGGGGATGTCTAGCCAAAGTCAGTTCTATACCAGAGGTAAAAATAGGACCCTAAGACTGCGCATTTGGTGTATTCATTGGATATACACAAACAGTAAGCATGTCGCTTTTTTTGTTCATAAGTCCGAACATCCGGATCATTCATGATAAACGGTTTAATGGAATCAATAGTGCTGAATTTTTTGAACATATCTATCCTATAACCCTAGAATTGAGTCATCTAGTGGGGGATCTAACAACCTAGAGAAGAACCAAAAGAAAATGAAACACAATGAAGATCCAAGACGCAGTAAACGTCAAACACAATCTACTTCATTTGGATCAGACTTTTTTTTTTTAACATTCTTTTTGAAAATGACCTCAAACATTCAAGGAAGCAATGTGGTCTAGCGACTCAACCTCTGGAAGGAGACTTTAATAGTGAAATTGAATCAATCTTAAGCAATCATACTTGGTAGTGTTGATCTTCCTCTAGGAACAAACCCTCTGGGTTTTCAAACTGGATCTTTACAAGGAAGATGAAAGACGTGGAACTATTGGCAATATAAAAGCAAAACTTGTTGTCAAAAGTTTTTAGAGACAAAAAGAAGGTCCTTGATTAATTTTGGACACATACTCGCCATGACTAGGATTATAAGCATCATTAGATGTTTATTGCACCAACTTTCAGTATACCGGCTTGAAATTCAATCAAATGGGGATGTGAAAAACAAACCTTCTTAAATGAGACCAGCTTGAAAAGGACATTTACATAGACAACTGATTGGTTTTTTTAGGTTTCCCTGGTAAAGAAAAAGAAAGTGGTGCAAACTTATTAAGTCATTTTTATGGTATAAAACAATCACCAAACAATGGCAATGAGCAAAGTTTGATCAAACCATGTTGTAAATGGATTTAATCAATGAATGTATAAATGTGTTAACATTAAAGACTCCAAATCAGGAAGTTATTTTATCTTATATGTAGATGATATGCTTATAGAGGCAAAGACATTTTTATTGTTTTTTTTTTTTTTTTTATTGCTTATATAAAAGCTACAAAGCGTATGCTTGCTAGTTATTTATTTTGATTGGAAAAAAGATTTAGGAGTGCTGAATGTGATATTAGGAACTAAATTCTAAAACTCCTAACGGTCTATCATTAGGTCTCAACTCATTATTTCAAATATACTTGGGAAAAAAGTTCAATTTTGAACTTTAAAAGGGCAAAGACTCCAATTGATGTAAATCTTCATCTTGCAAAGAATAAGCGAAAAGTCCTCTCAATTGGACTATCTAGCGTATTGGGAAGCTTTAAAATGTATGTCATGACTTGTCACGACCGACATAGCTTGCTCTATCATATAGACTGAGTCGATACACAATAATCCCTAATCCATCATCATTGGTTGGCATGAAGAGAGTTTTTGGGATACTTAGTTACACTCAAACTATGCTTTACATGTAACTAGATATCCCATCCGTTCTAAGAAGGATTATAGGGTGCAAATTGGATTACTTATCACCTAATCAAAAATCCACAAGTGGATACGTTTTTACTATTGGTGGATGAGCATATCCTTGGAAATCATCCAAACAAACATGTATGAGCTCGCTCTACAATGAGTTCCTTGAATTCATTGCTTTAGAGAAAGGCAGGTGAAGAAGCTGAATGCTCCGGAATTTTCTTTGAGAGATATTCCATTTGGCCCAAACCATGGCCCCTATATCATACTTGTGATAGTCAAGGCTGCAATATGAAGTGGCCTGGAAGCATTATGATAACGGCAAGTCTCTGTTCACATAAGACGAAACATACTCTGTTAGACAAACTACTTCCTAATGGAATTAACACATTGACTATGTGCAAGTCAAAAGATAGATGTGATCAGATCCACTTACAATAGTGCCTAACTAGATAGGAGTTGAGAATCATCAACGGGAATGGGACTATGGCCGAGAACAAGTCATCGGTGGGCGGTAACTCTACCTAAAAGACTGGATATCCCAATCTAGGTTCAAGGAGATAAAAACAAAGTCATTGAATGACGTTTCAACATTGTCAAGGAAAAAAAAATTAATTAGTATTATTAATTATTTTTATGGTCCCATTCTCATGATGAGACAGATGTTTGTAACCAGGATAAAGACATAAGGACTTTTAATGGTTTCTTAGATTTTTATACAGGGAAATCAATGGTTAAATCTACGGATAACACATTGCACTACCTATGTAAGTGTGAAGGTAAGAGCCGCTTCAAGTAGAATCCAGTAAGGGCCCGTTCTTTCAAGCACTTACTATCCAATAATGGTTTTTTTCCGTGGCTGAAAACAACAACACAATGGAGAACTAAAAAGAAACATTCAAGTGTGGTTGATTGTGTGACTATATTGTCCCCTAGGTATACATCAAAGCTCGACGATTCAAAGATTCTCAAACTACCGTGACCGAGTAGATCTGATATATGTTCCTACGAAAGTTTAAAGGGAACCTACTTTATCCAGATGCGATTAACTTTACCTACAAGACACACAAGTTTTTTTTCATGCATATGTTTTTAGCAATAGCCCTTCCCCCATCTCATGTGGGGGAATGTTTTGGGGTTTTAGCAAGTGTGAATGGACAGAAATAGGAGAATATTTCAATAGTGAGGGAACTACTTTGGAGGAAAATTGAAAGTCCATTTCTTTGGATTTGGATTTGGGATTTGGCAAAATGAATGTGATTGAAATAAATTTTTTTTGGACAAATTTATTTACATCAATTTTTGTTAAATCAATAAATCCTGTTAATATTTCTTCTTATAAATTTGCGGGTGAACCATAACCTTTGTCGAAAATTCGGTACTTTTCTAAAAGTTCGTTACTTTTCCAAAAAGTAGTTATTTCATAGACAGACAAATTTTTGAAAAGTTGGTGTATTTTTTTCAAAATACACACTTTCTGGTAAAATGGGTCCTGACAGATTTCACTGAACCATATGTTCCTTGCTGAAATGGCTATAAAAGGAATACATTTTTTGATTTTCAACACTGAATTTTTCTTTCTCTGTCATTTATTTTTTCTCTCAAATAAAAGCAAAGTGTCCGTTCGACTAGTCTGTGTGACTTGGTTGTTGTTTCTCAGTTCGTTTGAAGTTAAGGAAGTTTGAGGTAACCGCTATTTCTTTAAACAATGTTTAATCCGTTTTATCTTGGGAGAAATTAATTCATAACCTGGGTACAGTGAGGGCTTAAATTTCTGAAGGGACACACAGTAGTTTCTGTGGACCGGATTAATTTTCTGTAATTTTAAATTTTTTCTGCTTCATCTTGTTTCTGTTTCTGTTCATTAACTTTATAAATACAAGTTATTGTAAGAATAACATGATCGAGTTCAAAGTGTGCAGTTGAGGGAGGGTATAATTTTGGAGATATTGGAAGATGAAATTCGATTTTAAAAAGTATGGGTTGAGTGGTAGGTGAGTTTTGGACAATTGTAGTAGTAATTTGATGATTGGGAGGAAAATTCTGGAAATTGTTGGTGTTTAGATTTTGAGGAGCAAGTAACTTTTGGAATGAGGAGCTATCTTGATGTGGGTTAGGGGTGGTTTAGTCGATGATGGGAGGTTTTGGATTTGTAGCGGTGGTTGAATTGTTTGGAAAACATTTGGAGGTTGGATCTGAAGTAGGAAAATGGAGTAGAGATCTTCCATTGTCTGGAATAGGAGTGTTGGTAATCTTGCCAGATTAATCAAATCTCAAGTGTTATCCATTTCAACCCTCATCTCAACGTAGAATATGAGTGTTGGTAATAATAACCAGATTAATCAAATCTCAGGTGTTATCCATTTCAGCCCTCATCTCAACGATCAGTTGGAAAAATTGTGCAATCGACTTGTTTTGTTCATCAATGATAGGGTCATTCATTGGATTTTTTTATCAAATCAACATTTTCAATATTTTCACTAACTTTTTCTTTGCCTTCTGACAACTTTTGTCCAGAGAAGAAATCTTTGGGATCTTTAGACCTCATGAAGTATGGATGTTCTGTCATTTTCTCAATATTGATCATGTGTGAGTACGTGAATTGGAAAATAACTCAAAAGACAAAATGTGTTAGTTTGTGTCAATGATAAATAATACAATATATCACACACATCACTGTAACACATAAGAGTTGTTTCATTTGAAGATAAACGAGCCCATAGAAATAGAAAGGTGACTACATAGTCAAGAATTTTTTCTATTTGATTTTGGATTAGTGATCAGAAAAGATTGAATTGAGTGGAGTTCATGGCCTTTGTAAATGTAAATTGAACTACCTTTTACTTTATGATTGAGAGAAAAATCTAATTTTCTTTGGAGAGTGGAAAAAATATAATTTTTTAAAGATACAGACGGAACTTTGAAAGAGTGCTTACGGATAGAGTTCTGGTCCTACGTAGTTCGATCGGTTTGAATCTCCTTTCAATTGAGATGGAAAATTTACCATTTTTTTATAATGAGCGAGTAATATTTAGGATTTCAAAGGGAAGTTTGATTTTTTTATATAATTTTTTTTGGAAAACTAAATACTCGAAGATTATTTGGACACACTTTGATAGTGACTTGATATTAGTTCTTAGGGATTCTATAAGCAATTCGAAGGGGACTGAGCTATAAAATCTCCAAATAAAGCAACATATTTACATAAACAGTTATAACATATAAACGAATATTGCGCAATTGAAACAAATGTGTGACCCTTTTATACCCAGGATAGGCTTAACAATTCGAAGGAGGTATAATTTTTATTTGAACAGCTTGTTTGTTCTCCAAAACCCAAATTTTATAGAACTTCATGATAACATATGTGGATCCATTTAAGATGGCAAAGTGATTTAAATAATTGGTCCCACGCAGGAGAGCGATCCTAAGTTATGCCTCTACGGAGGTCTTTCTTGTTTCTTCATGTCGTCTTTGGGTGCCAACGCCTTTAGATGGACTAGTAGCTTGTAAAAATCCCCCCTTTGACTAGAAAAATGTATTAATATTTACTCCCCCACCCCGATGGACAATGATTTTTCTAACAACGTATCTTCAAATTTAAACACATAAGCATGAACGTCTGCTTCGGCCGTGGGCCGATTTGGACTCAAGATGTTCTTTATAATGGGCTCAACACACCTTGGGTGTTGGGTCATCTAAGTTCAATGCGCTAAAAGGGAATTGGTTTCGCTCTACGCTAGCTAACTAAGAGTGGGTTTACTAGACACAAGGTTGACGAGTGGAAAACTCGAATGAGAAGGCTAGCGTTCACACAGAAAAAGAGCGAACACCCCGCGCATATGCCAACTCCCCTAACTTTTGAGATTTTGAAAGAAATTTGCGGGTGCGCAAAACACACATCGCATCTACGTGTGATTGTGTGAATTTTCCAGAAATGGAGGAAATATGAACGGATGACAATTTATAAAGCAGTAACAAATATATATTTATATAAAGCAGTAACAGATAAACATTTTAATAAACAATAACAAATAAACTGTTTATATTACATGAAAAATAAAGCAAACAATTAAGCATATGTTAAAAACCTTAATAATTAACTATAGTCTCTTATGGTTAGAACCTATTAAATCCCTAGCAGAATCGTAATTACTGTCATGCTGTAATTTTATTATATTTAGAAAAAATCACTTCTTGAAATGTTTTAAGTATAAAATAATTTGAGAAAATACTTAGAGAAGAGTGCCCCGCTTAATTTTTACAAAAATTAAGAAAATTTAAAAATATTTTAAAGGATAAACCTTTAAAAGATCAAAGAAAATGGGTAAGAGCTTCTCATTTACTATTCAAGAAATTTTTTAAGGCATTTGAAACGCCCGCTAACACGCGATTATCCTATGACTTAGGTTAAATATATTTTGACTAATTTTTAGAAAGTGATTAATTTGAGAAAATAATTAAATAAAGAATAATTTTTAAATTTTAAGAAAATGGACCCAAATTAGTTTGATGAATTAAAGTATGAAAAATATTTAAAATTAATTAGAGAAAAGATGTTTTGATTAAATGTATTCAAAACTTATAAGAGTTGATTTTTTTTTATTAAAATAAACTAATATAAAGAATATAGTTCATCTTTTGGGGATTTGATTAAGCGAACCTTAAAATTAATTAGCAAATAAGTAAGTAAGAGTTGGACAAATCAACAAATTCAAGGGAAAGCTTTCAAAATGTCAATGTTTTAGCATTTAATAGGATCTCTTAGCAACATTTTTCATATTAATTAAAAGTGTCAATATTTTAGTATGTTATATATATGTATTTCTTAATTTTTTTAAATTGAAAGAATACCATTATTCAATAACATAAGGAAGGAAACTCAAATATGTATATTATTTGTATTTGTTATAGTTTTCATGTTGTACTTTATATAATGAAACTAGTATTTTTTTAATTAATTTGTATTCATTTAAATAGTTATGACAAAGGAATCTATAGTTATTTGAGAAACATATTTGTATTCATGTAATTTTTTCACTGCGTATCTATTTTTTCCTTCAGAATCTTGTATTCTTTCTTAAGTCGTCTTTATTCTAACATGTATTTTATTTGTGTTTGTAGTCATTCTAGTTTTTATACAGTATTTTGTATAATAATATATAAAATACAGAATATAGTATGAAGAAAAAAACTGAGAATGAAAGTGAATATTTATTGCAATTATTCTTAAATAAAATACATACTTAGTTGACAAATTTTAGAGTGAATACAAATTAGGAACAATACAAGATTCATAAACTATGCAACATGATTTTTGAAAGAACACAAATATTAATAGCACACATACGGGTTTGAATACAAATTGAGAAAGGATACAAACTTTCAAAAAGAATTATTAAAAAAAAAAAACAAACACATAGGAAGTTGTTCTTCCTATAAGTAAAATAATATCTAGTTGACATATTTTTGGAATAAATTCAAATTAGGAACAAATAAAAGATTCATACATTATGCAACTTGAGATTTTGAATGAATACAAATATTAATGTCAACAGATTTGAATTTTAATTGAGAAAGATACAAAATTAAAAAAAAAATCATAAATAAAACAACTAATATGAAAATTGTTCTTCTTCAACTGGTTTCTTCAACACGTTTCCAAAATCCTTAACCCCCAATTCTTTTTTAATATAGTGTCTTTATTAATTAAAGGGAACAAAAAGCTTGGAACAAATGGTATTTACCTACCTTTATTCGTGGGTGAAAAATATTTGCAGGACTTGGCGAATGTTCCTAAACAAACTGGAGGAAGTAGAAGAAGTGGGATTTTTCTTATATAGAAAAAGGAGAAAGAACAAGGTGAAAAATTCAAAGGAAAAAGAGAATTTAAGGTAAAACCTAGAAAAAAGAGGAAATGAGTAATGAGACCCCCCCCCCCCCCCCCCCTCTCTTTTTCACTTATAGGGGATAAATTAATTGAATGTGGAGCCTGAATTTAGAAATGAACAGTTAAAGAAATCACAACAACTAAGATTGATACATTTTTGTTTTTGCTAAAATATTGACATTCTTAATACTTATTTTAATTTTTTTTCATAATCATGTTAGGAAGTTTGACTAATTTACTATTTTTTCCTAAATTCAATAGAGAGAGTGAGAGAGGGAGATTTTGGCCTTTCTGATCTTGGGTCTTGGCCCCATTTCCATGTCTTAAACTATTTTAGAGGTTGCTCAAAAATCAGATGAGATTTGGCCCAATTATCTTCCAAAAGGTGCCTGAAATTTCTTGGGGATTTTGCACTCATTTCTGATTTTTGCATAGAAACTATATATATCGTAATCGTGTATATATCTTGTTTTTAACGTGCCCAAGACCTGTTATTTATGTCTTCGACCTGTAATCCGTAGTCTGGATCTATATTTCACAGCACTCAATATGTTAATCAGTTGTATCTACAATGTATACAACTATGCTTACTTCCAAGGCCTCTTCAGCTTTCCAAAACTCGAACACGTGAAGGCCTGACTCTATAAGAAATGCAGAGATGAGTTGGGTTTAACTTGGACTCCGCATACTCACACAACTCAAACAAAAGCTAAAAAAGAGGAATAGAGGTGGACAAATCCAAAACTTAAAACTTTAGCATAATATTAAAATCACAAGCAAAGAAACCAAGTGGTAATTGAAGTAGATAATATTAAATAAATCACCCATTTTATTTATTTTATATATTAATAAAGCAGTAGATCACTTCAACATAAATGTAAAAGAAAACAAATTATGGGGCCACTAAAGGAAGTGCTAATGTATGGAATTAACAAGCAAGACCCAAAAATGAGTTAAATAGCTTGTTATAATTTAGCTTAGAGTTAAAGATGAAAAAAAACCTGGCATCGAATACGGTATTACTTGTATGCCAGCCGCCACGACTTAACTAATATAAGTGTAGTAGTTCGAAACTACAACGAAATGCAATTATGCAGGCTAGAAAATAAGAATAGTAACAACTTTAGTCAGAAAAGTTATCTTCAAACCAAGTTTATTTATTATTGATACCGAATGCATTCTAAGCCAGTTAGAACAAGAACTCAACTAAATCTATGCATAACACGAGATTAGGCTAACATTGATACGAATTTATGATACCAAATCCTAGTACAAATACTTAAACAATAAATCCTAAAAAAAATCAACCTTTACAGGTTCTTAAACAACAATGGAAAGTTGACAATATGAAAGAAACATGACATATTTTAGAAAAAAAATTGCAAATTCGTATGCGAAAATAAGAAATAAGTGGAAATACAAACTCATTCTATAACAACAATGTTAAACAAAAGAAATAGAGTGTATACGTCTAGAAGATCTCCATTGATGGAGCTTAAGGAAGAGAGAAAAGAATTGGAGGAAGAAAGATAGAACTCTTCTAGATCTGAATTGATAGAAATGGTGAAAACATACAAAAGTAGTTACACTGATCTGTAGCACTATATATTAACTACCTCTCATATTATTAACAACTAACTAATCTCTAACTAACTAATGGAAATGAACTAACTAATTTAAAAGCTTAACTAACTAGTTGTTTACATATTTAAATATCAATAAACAACATGAGAGAAACAATTACAAAGCTTGATGAGAAAAACATAAAATACTACATAGAATTTCAAACACAATAATCCAGGTGCACCTGAAGCTAATGGAAGAGTATGAGGAGAAAAGTTTTTATCTTTTTAAGGGCATCGATTGGAATGACGAGCTTAACGATGAAGCATTCACCACCACAAGTGAGATTTCAAAGAACCACCGACGAGACAAAAAAAATCCCAAAAACCTAGAACTAACTTTCATGATTTTTTTATATTATAATTCTCAATATAAAAATTAGCAACTTTCACTATTTCTCCTAGACCCTCCCTCTCTAAACACAAAGAGAAAAATGACTTAATAATGCAGAGGGGGTGTTTTTTGGAGGAGGAAAAACGAGTGGTTTGGTCTTGATTGAAATTCAAAATCTTGAATAGATAAGAATAAGATGTTCCTTTTAGATCAATTTTCAAGGGAAGAAGGAGGAGTAGAAGAGGAGTACGGCGATTTGCTGCGTGATTTTTGGTCTGAGCGACGTCGATGTATGACATGTTCACTGCTTTTTTAACAATTCGGTCCGCGCAGAAGACAGTTAACAGGAGTCTGGGTTGGGTCGTGCGCATGTTGTGTTTTTCCCGCGTGAAGAGACGTAGAGGTCGAGTGTTTTTTGGTATTGAGTGTATGTTTGTTTGCTAGTGAAAAATTATGGGTTGGGTCTTAATATTGGGTTTCTTTGTTATTGTTGAAATGTAAGGTGAACATGATCGAGTTTAGTTCGAATTTTTTAAATATCACATTAAATTATTTTGTGAAAAATTTTAAATTTATAATACCGATATCAAAAAGATAATAACTTGTACTCCAAACATACTTTTTAGTCCAATCAAATCAAAAATCAATTATCTAAGGTGCTTCTTAAAAAAGTAAAAAAAAAAAATGAGATGAGTATTGATGACACAAAAATCTTCAATAAGGAAATACAATGAAATCATCATATAAAATAAGTATGTAAAGCATAACGAATAAATCAGAACTTAAAAGTACTAAATTCATGCTAAAAGAATTTTAAATAAAATTTTTTAGTTACATTATATCTTTCAGGAAAATTAAAATTAGATTATATATTTTAATTGTTTAAAACCAATTTTAAAACTAAAGAACATATATTCCCTATTATTTATTTTTAGTGTTGAATTGATGTTCTTTTGTAGTAGTAGTAATTTTTGATTTTGATTTAATTTTTATTAGAATTATCAACATTCTATGAACTATAATCTCTGCTGGATATTCTGAATTCTAAGTTTTAAACTTAAAATAATATATTAAAAGATAAAAACTATAAAATATATAAGAAATATTTTAAAATTATATCAAAGTAAATATTTTCATGCATAAAATAAAATTTTAAAATTACATATATTATGTCGTGTTGATTTGGTCTCAGGTTGATTTTTTTGGTTAAAACCAACCCAACCCAAATATAGAACTAAGTCAAACCAAACAACTATTCGAATTTCTTTTTTGATTTGCTGTATGATTTGATTTTTCTATTCGATTTTGTACACTCCTAGCTGATGTTATTGTTGTTGTATTGCTTCGCTGATGGATTTCTTTAGTATTGAGGCATTGGGTCAGATGAATTGATGCTTTATTATTGAAATGGGTTTCTTTGTGAGGAAAAATGGGTTGGGCTGGATTAATTGTAATTGGAATGGGGTTTTGGGCAGAGTTTTTGCTGTTAAAAATGTATATATGGGCTGAAAATTGAGATTAAGGAAGAGTAAAATTTTATAAGTCAGCCAAATATTTGATTTAGAAAATTTGACTAAAATTTAGATAAGATGAAATCATATTAATTTATTAACGAGCTTTTTATTTTTAAAGAAAATAAAATAGATTAACTTAAATATAAATTAATAATTCAAAAATATAAACCTAACTTAAATATTAACTATGGATTAAACTAAAATACTCAAGTATATAAGAAATAAAATCTTTTGAGATTGATTTTTTTAAATATTCATAAAATATGCTATTTATATACTGATTATTATTTAAAACTTATAAAAATGATATAACTATATAAAATAACTTGCAAACTATATTTATTTATTTATTTAAAATTTTATAAAACTAAGTATTTTAAATCGTTTAAAATTGAAGAAGCTCGACGATTAATTTATATTGCGGAGCGTCAAAATTGGGTTGTCTGGAGAGTATGTTTACTTGGTTATATTGTTGAATTGCTAATATATATGTTTTTCACTTATTGTGGGATCGCCGCGTGATCATAATCAGACACTGGGTATGTTTACTGATTCTATACTTTTGCCTTATTATTGTTGAGTCTGTGGCAATCTTCTATCTTCTTCTGGCGGCTATTGATATACCTCGTTTTGAAGACCAGTGACCGTTTCTAATTCAAAGGTGTGCAAGTTTTCCTGGCTGTCTTGAGTTATTTTTTGCTTAAGTCCAGTCTTTTTAAACTCCGATTATTGTTAAGGTGTTGTTTACTTTTCAAGGTTATACCCCTTGTTCTTAGATTTGTCGTTCTTAGAGTTTTGGTACATTAACTTTCAGGTTCTATATAGGGATTGTATTTGTGCATTGTTTAGTTGTTTAAACTATGGGAACTTAATTATTTAGTTTATTTAACTTGCTTCCGCAGTTTAAATTGTTTAGTTGGGTTGTAGTTATGGTTCTCCCACCAGAGAGTTAGCGTGAGTGCCAATCATGACGGTATGGATCGTGACACATACGTTTCCCATTGAGCTAGTTCAATGAAAAATGGGCGAGAATATCACGTATCATAAAGCAAATTTCTCATTGATCTAGAGAAATTTTTTTATATTGTTATTATACATTAATTAAGGATAACATGAGATGGGACAAATTAAACTTCCCTAAAATATCTTTTAATTTATTTAATTCTTCTTATTTGTGAAGGGTTGATCATGCAAACAATGGATATTAGAATATAAGATTGTTCTTAGCACTAAACAAATTAAAGAATTATGCTTGGAACCCATTAACCAAAGAATTAGGTTCATTTTATGATCATAAGATCATTAATTAGTGATTGTTAAGAAGATTCTAATTTCAGTAGGGTAAATAGGGCATCTTGTGGCCATATAATATTCTCCCTTCTTTTCTCTAATTTATGAGCGTCGATACGTAGTATAATTCTAAATCCAACCGATTAATTATCATCAATTTTATTAAATAAGAAAGAAAATACTTTTTGCCACCTTATGTATTTTTTATTACGTAGAAACCCGTATAAAAACCCATTCACACTTATCTTCAAACTCACACACAATACTCACTCACTAGTTTCATATTCATATTTTTTGAAACATGTCTGGTGTTTGGAAAATCAAGAATGGAGTAGTGAGGCTAGTTGAGAACCTCGGTGACTTTCACGGTGCGACGGGTCGTCGTGAAGTGCTTGTGCACCTTTCTAGTAATGAAGTAATAACATCATATGCATCCTCTCGAATGATTTTGTTCTCTCTTGGATGGGAAGGTAACTATGATGATCCTGACCTCTTCAATACCCATACAAGATCAAACTGTTCATCTTATTTCTCTAGCCAAGGGTACTTTCAACAACCAAGTGTCCTTCCCGTTCCCGCTGGGTTGTCAGGTCTCTTAGAGTGTTTGTAGTTGGCCTCCTCTTAGGACCGTTGTGCGTTTTCGTGCTTTTTCGATTTGTCTCAGATTCTGTTACTTGGCTGGTTCCCTGGGCCTCACTCGGACTTGGGGTCTTTTTACAATAGTGGTTAAAGAAGTGCCTTCTGGTTTGTTCAGCACAAGTTCGTAAGTGGTAGGTGATGTGGTATTTTCAACGACAATTGCGTCTCGGGTCCTACGGATGTATGGTTTGTGGATTTCTTGGTCCACGTTCTCAGTAAATGGGGGGTGTTAGTTGTGACGTAGGTGTTGCTATTTTCCTGCTAGGAACCAGAGGTGTTGGCTGCAGTTTTAAGTCATTTTTGAATTTATGTATTGGTCGGACGTGACTGTGTCATGTGGGAAAAAGGAGATGAGGCGAGTGGGTTGGAGGTTGTTTGTGTGGTGGGATGGGGGAGGTGGTAATAGGGTGTTTAGATTAAGGGTGGGTTTATTTTTAGTGGGGTGGGTATGGGGTTTGTCTTTGAGTCAAGAGTGGGCTGTAATATCCTTTTTTGCATTAGGTCGTACCGTTTTTTTTATGGGCGACGCGTGGTCTAGGTTTCGGCTGATCGGGCGTGTGGTTTCATTTTGTTGTGCGGAGGGCAGTTTATGTTTATATATTCTGCGCGTATCTTATGTCCTTGGGATTTATGATCTATTTGCCTTAAAACGTGGGCCGGCACTGTGGTATTATTCGAATGAAGGGGGTCAAGATGTCTCGGCCGGAGGGCTCTGTTTCTGCGGTTGCTCACGTGCGTGGGTGTAGCCGGAGTTGGGTCCCACTGAAAGGCGTGTAGGATGCCCGAGGAGTATGAGATTTTTCCGGAGGGAGAATATGCAGGAAGTGACCGGCGCTCCTACGGTGATGTGTACGGAATAAGCGAGCTGAGAGGGGAGAGGAGGAAAGGGGGGGTGATGTGTGGCTCACCTGAGGGATGGTGTAATGAGTTTTCTGTTGGGGCGCTCTATGTCTCCGCAGGGGGGAGGGGTTAATAATTATCTGGGGCGCCAGCTATGTTGCCGGGGGTTATGAGCATTGGGGTAGGAGGGGTCTGCTCTATAGCAGACTTATCGTCTGTTCCTTGGGTGGGAGGTCCGTTAGTGCAGTGGATACGGGGTGCGAGGGTGCGGCAGGACCGTAGGCTTTAGGGTGGAAGAGGGGACAGGAAAAGTGATTGGCGTTGGGGATGGTTATGGTGGGTGTGTGTTCGGGGAGAAGTTGCTCTGTGAAGTTGGGGGGGGGTGGGTGACGTGGGGAAGACGGAGGAGAGTGGTTGGGGACTGGGGTGGAGGAGGGGGGGGCACTGATCCGTTTGGAGTAGGAGGGTGAGGGGAGGGCGTCGTCTTCTCTTTGGCGCTAGGGACGCTCTCGGTTGAGAGGGGCAGTGTGCCCGGCGTCCGTGGTCAAGATTATATTTTTTTCATCATTATTCCAACGATGTAGGTGGATATGTGATAATATATTTTTGAATGGAAATATCTTTCTTCTCTTTTTTTTTTTCCGGTCTTATTTTTGAGATCAAACAAAATGGGGTTCCCCTATTATTTCATCACGAGTCTTTGACTCTAAATTCACAGCTTAACTCCGGACCTAAAACCCCCACGGGCGAGACCTCCCGAGAAAAGCGATGTAATCGAAGAGTGCAAGGGATAAGAGAGCCGGGACGAAGATAAAAGACGACACTCTGGCGGAGGTAGCTGATAACGTGGAGATAAGGGGGACGTAGGGCGCGGTGTGAGGAACGCGATTGGTGTGGAAAGTGTATGTCGGTGGCGGGGAGGGCGGGTGAGGTGTTTTTTCGGCTAGCTGCGTGGCTTGCTGGCGGTGTGGGGGGGGTTCAAGCCGGGAATCGTTGCGGGTGAACGCGGGATAGGGTGAGTGGTTAAGTGGAGACGGTATGAGTTGCGGCGGTGTGTGGGGGGAGTAGATTAGTATGTCGCTCATGGATGACGACGGGAGCTGAGGGGGTAAGAGGGACAGGGAGCTCCGCGTGGAGAGGGAGTGATAAGTAAATGGGGCGGGGGGCGAAAGCGGAACTGTGCGGTGAAAGGGATTGGTGCCCATGTTAGCTGGCAGACGGTCAAGGAAACCGAGAGTTTATTATTTACGAGCGGAGGATTTTGTGGCTTACTGGAATAAGGGGGGGAAAAGGGATTCGGGGTGAAGCGGTAAGGGGTATGGGGTTGGTCCATGGGTGGGGTGGAGGGGAAGGGCGTGTTAAGGGGGGGGTGGCAGGGGACAAATTTGGGGGGTTAAAGGGAAAGTTTAGTGGTATGGGAATGGGTGTCGGGTGGGTGTTGCGAAGGGGCTGTTTACGCCAGAATTGGATGCGATTTGCGTCCTAAGGATGGGGGGGTGTGCGACAATGTAGTTGGTCTAGTATACGGCTCACGGTATGGGGGATTAGTTTTTTCGCTCGGGAGATCTAAATGCTGAGGAACGGGAAGAGACCGGAAAGGGGTTTAGGAGAGGATCGGGGAGAAGCGGGAGAGAGTGTATATTGGTGGGCGACCTCGGAGGTAGGATGAATGGTAGGGGTGTGATGCGTGTGGGAAGACGAGGCGTGGGGGGAGTAGAGAAGGATAGTTGGGGGTTAGCAGTCGGCGACGGCAAGTGGGAACGCAAGGTTGTTCGAGGTCATTCTGGTTGCGAGGGAGGAAGAGGTATTATGTAGTGTTTCTCCGAAGGGTGGGAGGGAAGGCTTACGAGTGTGATCCGGTCTTTGTGCTGTCCTTTCTGTTTGCAATTTCGGAACTATCCCGGGGTGGCCATCCCCGGGTGATGTCTGTTGGGTGGGTAGCCGTCCGGAAAGAGCAAGGGAGTGGATTAAAGCTGTTGGGGCTTAGGTAATCTGCTTATGGCATTGGGGGTTTCGGGGGGGTGGAAGTGGCTCGCAAGAGGGATTTCAAAAGTTAGGACGGGGGGGGGAAAGGACGTTGGGGGTGAGAAAATAAATGGGAGGATGGCGGAGGGTGGTTATCAGGGGGAGGGGGTCGTGGGAGTGTTGGGGGGTGGAGTACGAATTGGGGGGAACTGTGCGTGGTCGTAATGTGGGGGGGAGGGCTACGCTCCAGTGGGGGGGGGAAAGTTTGAAGTGTGCTGGGTTTGGTAGTGGGATAACGGGGAGTAAGTGGAAGCTTGAGTGGGGAAAAGATAGTAGTATGTGTGAGGAGTGTGGGGGAGAAAAGTGGTGGTGGGGTGTAGGTTTTCCCTTGGCCTATTTCTTTCTGTCTTCGGAGTGCTAGGAGCGCGGTTGTCGTTAGAGGTATCTGGGTGGATTGGACATGGGATAGGGGAATTAAGAAATGTTGGTTAGGAGACGGAGTGGAAACATCGGAGGAAGCGTGGCAGGTGAGATTTGACCTGGCACTCGCACGGTGCCGGCTTGGTCGATGGTCGGGACTTGAATGGGGAGTAAATCGAGGGCTGTAGGAGGTGGAGGGAGATGGTCCGTGTCGGAGGTGGGGGAAATTTTAGGGTGGCTCGGGTGATGACCAAATTTCTTATCCTGTGGGGGCGATGGGGCTTGGTTCGTAGGGGTTGGGAATCGGAGGAGTGGAAAAGGGCGCGAAGGTGAGGGAGTGGGAGCGCGAAGGAATGATCAGAGGATGTCTGGGGTTGGAGATTTGGAGTGCTGCGTGGTTGATGAGGCTAGGGGGCCGGGGGGAAAAATTGGGGTATTGGTCGAAGGGGGTAGGAGGGGATGTGGAAGGAGGGGAAGGGGAGTGATCCGAATGGGATTCAGGGCTGGGTGTAGCGTGGACGGGGAAGGCTTGGGTGAAAGGGTGATAGAGGGTAAGGGCAGAGGTGTGAGGATTGGTAGGAAGATTTGGAAAGTTGATGACGCAGTGGATGAGAGGAGATTTAGAGTATTGTAGATGAATCCCGAGACGTAGGGGGGGGAGTGTTCGTGGGGAGTAGAGGTGATAGAGGGAATCGGGGTTTGTATAAGAGACGAGGTGCGCTGGAGTGTGGAATGGTTGGGGTTTGTTTGGGTGGAGATGAGATTGGGCTTTTTGTGATGAGGAGGAGTCGTGTAGGTAGACGTCGGGAATGGTTGGAATTTGGTGGTTTACGATTGGGGGTCGGGGGTGGATATTGGGTGGGGGTGGGTGTGTATGCCGTTTAATTGCACATGCGAAGTTAAAATGTAGGGTTTGGATGGGGCAGATCTAATAAATAGGTAATTGATAGTGTAAGAAAAGAGGGTGCGGGATTTATTGGTGGGGGGGATGGGGGAGTGAGGGGCGGGGTTAGTGAGAGGTGGGGTAGTAGAGGAGCTAGGATAAGGAGTGTGTGGAGAGATGGAGGAGTCGGGGTTGAGGGAGGTGAGTGGTTTAGAGGGAGGTTAGTGGGGGGTGGGGGGAAGGGAGAAGGTAAATGGAAAGAGTGGATGGGTCCTGGGGAGGGGTCTGGTGGAGGTGCTGTAAGTAACGGTGGGAAAAAGGGGGGCTATGATGGCAAAGGGGGTGGAGAGGTTGGGAGGGTGTGTGGAATGGGGGGGGGAGGTCGTGATGTACGAATGATGAACATGAAATAGGGGGTGGAGGTAGGTAAAGTAGTCGTTGCCGTTAGGAAGGGAGGAGGGGAAGAGGTATGAATGGGGATGGGTGGGTGGTAGGTACAGAAGTGGGAATCGGGATGGGGTTGTAGCGTGAATAATTGGGAAAAAGAGGGGTGGGGAGGGGGGAAGATGAGGGGGCAAGTTGTGGATATTTGGTCGCATGTGGGTAGGATGGAAATAACGAGAGGTCGTTGTGCATGGACTGGAAGCAAGAGTAGAAAGAAAGATGAATAGACAGGGTACGGGTTGGCTGAGGGGAGTTTGGGGTGGCCTTTGTTTGTGGACATAGGGGGATAAGGGGGGATTCTGATGGGAGCAGAGGGGGTAGAGTTCCTTTTTCGCTACTAGATTTTCTGCTTTCCTCTTCGCCCTAGTCCTGCGCTCGGAGAGAAAGCGCGCAACCTGCGTGTCCCGCACCGTTCCTAAATTATCCCGGTACTAATTATCAATCTTAGTATATGGTATCCTAGACTTGTCAACGAAACAACAAATTAAGTGACACTATAATTTAATCACAAAACAACTTGAAGTTATCATTCACATCAAACGGCCCTTTAATGCCATAATGTAATCTACAGGTACGTAATTAATTTAGCACTACTTTTCAATTACAAATTCTGCTATATTATATCTGGTTAAGGATATTGAAAAATAATAATTTTGTGAGGCAAATATTAGGTTATGATACTCGATGAGTTTTTCTTAAGATAGTTTATGTAACATTTTCCAAGAGTTGGAGAAATTGTTATATTTCATGAGGAATCATCTAACTATATATTATCTATGTAATTTACTACTTAAAACTCCCAAAGCGATAGATTATCTCTAACAGATGGCTTGTAGGGTATTAAATTTGCCTGCAAGGCTTTTTCCAGTTTATTTTCTGTATAATATAATATGCAGCATGGCATCGTCTCCCTTTTTTCATAAATATCTATTTTTAATTAGACGTTTAAACTTTGAATACTCTTGTTGAAAGAATGTCTTCCTCCTTAATTATGCATTTGTGTTGTGCGTTAAGTTTATTTTTCTGAAGGCTACTAGAAATATATATATTAATATATATATATATATATATATAATTATACTGTACGTGCTGGCTTACTAGCCAGTGACATTTGAATATTAAATTCCCTAAAAATAATTAGGTTTAACGGGCTTGTCTTTTTGTATCATCAAAATCGCAGAATCATAATAGCTATTTTTAAGCTGAGCAGGCAGAATCATATGGTCCAACTTTTATTTAGAATATACTTAATAATTTATATCATTCTACTAAAGTGCTTATTTGAATATCATGCAATCTAAAATTGTATTCATCTTAACATATATTTAATTGTTATGTTAAGCTTTAAATTTAGAAAAGCAGTTAAAAATTCACACTAGTTTTGAAAAAAAAAATGTCAACTAAACTGAAACCTACAAGAGAGTGTCACGTAATCGAAAAAGAGTAAGAACAATTTTTTAAATAAATAAGATCACGAGGTAATAGGACGCCTTAGAATTAGGCATAATATGCTTCTGAGATTTTATACTCAATTGAGGAGGTCTACTTGTGATTTTGAAAGATTTTTTAAGGCCATTTGAAGCGCCCCGCTAACATGCGATTATCCTTTGCTTGACTTTGAAAAGATTGACTTTTTTTTTTTCTTTTTTTTATAAAAATGAATTTAACGTAAAAAGATAATTCGATTAACTTTGAGAAAATAGTTAAATAAAGGACAATTTCTTTTATGCTATTTTTAGGAAAAAAGGAAGCTAAAATGAAATAATTGAATTGAAATGCAAATGAATACACTTTTACAAAAAAAAAAAAGACTAATGAGAATTTATTTGGCACATTTTTAAAATAATAATTTTAACCGAACTGATTAATTAGATTACGGAAAATATTTTAATTTAATTGAATAATAAATAAAAGTTTTTTGAATACATATATTCAAAATAAGTATAAGACTTAAAAAAATTGAATATAAAAATATAATAACATAAAGAATATATATATATATCTTTTGGAAATTTAATTAAATTATTATGAAGCAAATAAAGGGTAAAAAAACAAATAAATAAATGCAATCAAATACATGAAGAGGTAATATGGACTTGGGCTTTTCAGGCTGCTAATTTGGGTTCTGGCCCTATTTCAACCTTGAAACCTTTTGTATAAATGTATAAAATAAAAAAGTGTAATTACTGATAGATACAGTCGTTTCTAATGCTCCACCTGTACTTCATTTTGTTAACATATATGTTCCTGAACCTATAGATAACTGTATACATATTGTATACAACTCATTTCTTGGGCTTTTGAATTATTTCCAATAGCATGTTGGTCTCTAGGGCCTATAACAACTTCCAAATGCATAGGGGGTGGACTCGAGAAATAGGAAATGGAAGGTAGATAAGTTCACAATGGACTCAAAAGAGATTCACATACACAAAGTAAAAGAAAAGAATAAGAAAAAAAGATAAGAATCCCCAACGAACCCATGATCAAATGATTAACTATAATGAAGATAAAACATTATTCTAAGGAAATACGGGGTAGAAGGGAAACTTACATAAAGATACTTTAATAAAAAATATTTACCATTTATAGGCAATCTATTTTACTTTCACTTGATCACTTTTAATCATGTATAATACAGTTTTATATAATATTACAAGAACAATTTATTATTCACTATATCCAATTTAAAGATGAATAATAACATTTATCACACATGTTAATTACACTTATATCCAATGTGCAATGTTTTATTTTACCAAACAAACATGATATATTTTAAAAAACAATTATATTCATATTATTGCTATATAATTCACTTTTTATACATATTACAGATTTAACAAAGCATTGGTTATAAATGAAAATAAACAAAAGTACGCTAAAATCATTATTATTTTTTAAATGTATTAATTTAGTACTTTTTTTTCAAATAATAACATAATTTCAAACTAATATCTTCTAAGACAAAGTGTATTAAAATTGTATCCAAAAGGAGATATAACTGAACTGCACATTATTAATAATTGGATAGGTCATTGTAGGAAAACCTTTTGACTAGATGAAAATATATAATTTCGAAATGATGTAAGAGAATGTCCACATGAACTAAATGAATTGGTTGTACACATGGCATCCAAAACATGAAATCTATAGTGGAAAACTATCATTTTAGTGTATCTAAATTGACTCTTATATCACAATCATCTTTTAGAAATCAACAACTACCAGAAAAGCTTCTAACTAATGGCACCAAACTTGTAATTAAAGTAAATAAATAAATAACGCACAAATTAACAGATTAGTAAATTAACATGGATGTGAACCAACTCACCCCCCAACTCATCATGAACCACAAAATGAAAGAGAAAAAATAAATAAAGAAAAAGAGGCAAAACTCTTTTGCAACATCAAACTAATACTTATATGTTAGCAACCTATCAAAGACTTACTAAAGATGAAAGTCACAAATAGGTAAGATAATAGTGATTTCTTTACCTAACATATAATTTAAATGGAAAACATGTGACTTAATCAATCAGACAATCACATATACAATAACAAAATTCACATGACAAATAGGATCATTTATGATAAAGAAAAAAATCAAGGCTATTCCTAATTTTAGTGGAAAAACAAAAATTCAAATACTTTGCAACTTGATGGGTAATGAGCACTTATAATGTATCAACAATAGACAGTGACACACTAAGAAATCCCATCATATTTTAGTATGCCTCTCAGAGTTAAGAAATCCACTAATGATTAACAGAATACTAACACAAGACTCAAGAGAGGATAAAACACATGTGAAGGAAATTAAGACAAACCTCATATTTAAAACTGTGAATATTTTGACCCAAGTCTAAACAAATTAAAAAAAGGGAGGTTCATAGTTGAATCATACACCACAGTAGGACAATCAATAAGGGGAACGAACTGCTATGGCTAACCAACAATAGATGAAACAAACTTCAACTTCTACATTAACTAACTTTAAGATTCCCTCTTCGTTTTGGAAAACAAATGACACCAAGAATAGCGAAATGAGTGAAGATCAAAGACAAAGAAAACAAAAGATGACAGAGATTTCACCACATCCAGATAAGCAGATAAATAACGCAAGAGATCGAAGCAAGCAAAAGAATATGGAAGCAACGATACTAACTGCAAAACAACAAAAATTGTAGTGCGACAGTTAGACTGAACCAAAACATGAATCACATTATTATCACCAACCATAGAATAAAGACTTTCCGATATCTGAAACATCACATTGAACTAGGAAAAGAGACAAAAATGATGTTATCGAGAGAGGACCATTTACCTTTCTCTGGGCAGCAATTGGGACATCAACGGGCTTGAAAACAACGATTCTTCCACCACAAGATCAAAATACGAAGAATAAATAATAAATATGGACAGAATTAGAGCGACTACCTTTATGGAATTTAGAATCAAAGGATTAAATGTGAAATTCTATCGCCAAAAACTCAAAAACTCTGAAAACCTCCAAGGTTTGGTGTCTATTTTTTTCTTATATACCCTCAAAAATCTAATTTTTTTTTAACCTTTCTCTCGCCTCTCCTCCCTTGTCTCGAATAAGAGAACTATTTTTAAAGACAGTTGGGGTGATTTTGGGGGAAAATCCCATTGAATTTTGAATTTTTATAATTGCTCCAATTTCGAGATTCAACAGAAAGGGAGTTGTATTTTTCTCTGAACTCCGAGAAAGTGGGATAAAGGAGCGAGAACGAGTATGGCACGGCAGGTGAAAAGTTGTGCAGGGCAGAGAAGAGGAAGACGCGGAGAAGTAGTTGTACCTCCGTTGTTTACTGTCTCTTTGCCGTCTTCTCTATGGCTGATTTTTCAGATGGGGGGGGGGGGGGGGGGGGGTGCAGCTGCGTTGGAATTTGTTGTTGATGTGTATTATTGTTGAATCGTTATTGAAAGATTCGCTGTTGAATGTTTGTTGATGAGTTGGGCTGTTGAAGGACTCAACTTAGTTTCTTAAATTGATTCAATAAATGGAGCTAAATATTGGTTAAAATTCAATTTGGAAAATAATCAGATTAAAAATTTGGTCGACTGAAGTTCAGGACATAACCAATTTAGATTAATTGAGGAATTCGAGTCAGGTCAAACAGACGAATTAATAGAAATTAAATTGAATGAACTCTTAATCTTAACCAAATAAAATAATTAATTTTAAAAATAACACTATTAACGAAGGAATCCATGTCCTTTTCCCCTCCCTTCCTTATTTTTCCTTCCCTTTTTTTTTTTTTTTTTTTTTTTTTTTTTTTTTTCTTTATTTTCTTTCCTACCTTTCCTTTCCCCCCATTTTCCCCCCCCCCCTTTTTTTTTCCTTTCCTTTTTTTCTCTTTTTTTTCCTTCCCCTCCCTTCCTTCTCTCCATTGGTCCCCCTTCCCGCCCCCCTACCCTTTTGAGTCCGATTTGCAATAAAATATCATAACTACAAAAAACATATTTTATTATTTTTTTCAAAGTGAAATTATAAATTGACAAAAATTCCATAAACTACTCGAATATATTTCTAATTTCATTAAAAGCTATTAAATCAAAATTATTGTCATCAACTTTAAAAATACACTAAAAATAAAATCTTGGAATGGATTTTTGATATTTTTATGATATATTATCTCTTACATAGTTATATAACAACCCAATATATATTATTAAAAATAATAAAAGTGATAGACTATTTAAAAACCTGCAAAATATTTTTATTTTTATTTTTAAAAATTTATGAAACTAATTGTCTTAAATCATTTGGAATTGAAGAAGCTCGATGATTAATCTATCTTGTGGAGGTCAAAACTGGGTGTCAAATGTCGCGTGATCTTACAAGTACACTGTGGTTGTGTATTGATTCTGCACTTACTTTTTATTTTATTGCGTACAACAACAAAGGGCATCTTCTGCGGCTATTGACAGACCTCAATGTAGAAGACCACAGTGACCAGTTCGAATTCAAGGGTGGCTAGTTATTCTAGACCTGCCTTAATTTTCTCTTTTGTTTAGTCCACTCTTTCGACTCTTGACTATTGTTAAGGTGTTTTTACTTTTTCAGGGTTATAACCCTTGTTCTTAGACTTGTCATTGTTAGAGTTCTGGACCTTCTGGTACATTGACTTTCAAGTATTGGGAGTTGTATTTTCGCATTGTTTGGTTGTATAAACCTTGAAGTTTATGAGAACTTAATTATTTAGTTTATTTAACCTACTTCTGTACTTTAAATTGTTTAGCTATAGTTTTGATTCTCTTACCAGAGATTTATTGTGGGTGTCAATCATGACGGTTTGGGTCGTGACAAGTTGGTATTAGAGCCTAGGTTTGTTGATCTCATTGTACCAAAATGAGTCTAGTAGAGTTTTACAGTACAGTACGATTACGCCCGTACATTTCTACGAGAGGCTATAGGTTTTTTAAAAAAATTCACTTCTTTCTACTCCTTTATGCTATTACTTTAATCTGATGGCATTTGGGTGATACAAATTGTTATATTTTCTTCTCCATTCTATGGTCCAAATTAGAGCAATATAAGTGGTAACAACATCGCTAGCAAGAGAGGATTGTGTATAGACTACTGAAAGTTGAACAGGGTTATCATTCGAAACAAATATCCATCGCCTCGGATAGAAAACCTATTTGATCAATTGCAAGGTATATCGATTTTCTCTAAGATTGATTTAAGGTCTGTTTATCATCAGTTAAAGATTGAGGCGATTTAGAATTGGGCTCGACCAAGTTCTATTATTAAAATCAAAAGTTTTATGGGACTCACTAGCTACTATTGTCGTTTGTGGTATGATTTGCGTCCAATTGATATCTCAACGAAGTAATTTAGATAGAACACAAACAAGTTAATTGGAACTAAGAGGGTTCGAATTAGTATAAGGCATGTCTGATGGTCATTTATGAATAACATTAAAAGAAAAATTTGGACTTATCGTGAATTATAAACTTAGAAACAATGGAATGTGTGTTCTAGTTGTTTGAAATAACTATGAATGTACAGTTGTTTACTTTGAACTTGCTTTATCTGATTAGGGGGGCCCAGTATTTATTTGACTAAATGTGATATGTCAATTGTTGGTCTAATGTTGAAATAGTGTTGGTTGTAAACCCTTGATGTAGTGGACTTGTTATAACAGGAAAATCATCATTAGATTAGGCGCAAGGAGCTACATAAATTACGATATGGTTTGTAAGAGAGAAATCTTGATGTGGTTTTTGACAATTTGATAA
Organism: Solanum habrochaites; assembly: GCA_027704765.1. Taxonomy (NCBI): domain Eukaryota; kingdom Viridiplantae; phylum Streptophyta; class Magnoliopsida; order Solanales; family Solanaceae; genus Solanum; species Solanum habrochaites. Next base: position 75,077,484 of record JAKWJA010002489.1, read on the forward strand.
TTAATCGTGTGAATGTTTGGTAGTCTGGAATGAGTGCTTGTATTGTGATGTACCGAATGAATTGTGGAATATACGTCGTTAAGATTAACTCGGAGTAACTAAAGATTGTCCTAGCTATGAGAATTATTCCAAAGGTCCTAAGTAAAGATGGAACCTTGGTGAAACTAGAGAAAATAGAAAAAAAATTAGAAAATTTTTGGCTTGGGTTCTGGTCTCGTCAGAGCCGCTACAACGGGATTATTCTCGCTGGAGAGATGCCGCTACAACATGATTTATCCTTCTAGAGCGGGACGAATGGAGACAGAACCTCGCCAATTTTCCCTATTTTCCTACTCATAATTATTGACCTCAAATTGTACCTCAATGTTCAATAATCGAATATAAATTATAACGTGTGTAAAAATTGTGAAGAATTTGAGCATATGATGAGGTTTCCCGTCAAGCTAACGTGGATCGATTTTAGATGTTCCCAAGCAAGACTGAGGCTGGAGTGTCTGGTGTAAAGGTCATAGATACTATGCTTGTTTGTGACCATATGACAAGTGTGTGGTGTAATATGGTAACTACTTATTCGTAGGTGTTAGTTCAATTGCCTTGGGGTTTGATGTGATTCATGATATACTTGATGTCATCATCCATGTATCTACCCTAGTTGAAGAGTCAGTCACAATCATCCTTGTATATCGTGTTTATCCTACTGTGTTTACGGAATTTCAAACTCGGGTTGATTTGATTATATTAGATATGATTAACTTGATATAATGTTAGGCATGAATTGGTTGTCCCCCTATTATACTGGGATTACTGTAATGCTAAGTCGGTAACTTTAGAGATCCCTATTAAAGAAAGATTAGAGTGGAAAGGGGTGTACAAGCCTAAGCTAGCTAAGATCATTTCCTTCTTTCGGGCTAGGAAATTGGTAGGGAAGGATTGTTTGGCGTAATTGACTCATGTTTGGCATGTGGAAGTCGAATCCCCCTTTATTGATTCTATTATTGTGGTGTTAGAATTGAGAGAGTTTAAAAGCTCAAATCCAAATGCTTCTTGATAAGATTTCAATTTTCCCTAGTGTTTTTTTTCCGTGAGGTGATCTTGTCTTGTTGTTAAGAAGAAAGGGGTATATTAGACTGATGGATTTTATCATTAAGCATAAGGGCTTGACTAATATCAAAATGGTAAGCTTATGCATAAAGAAAGTCCCATTGAGTATACTTGGGTAAAAGCAATGAAATTTTTTAGAAAGTGCATAAATTTTTTTTTAATTGTGTTAGTCCTTTGAATTTGACGAGTATACCTTAAACTTAGGGTTATGTTGATGAAAATGATGACTTGTAGCGATAGTCTTTGATGACTGAACATAATGATAATATGAGTTCGTAGTATATGGTGAGAAGATGCAACAATATAATAAGATTGTGACTAAGTGAACTTGGTATAGTAATTTATGATTTGCGAGTATCTAAGGTTGTAATTTTTCAATATTTGGTGAATAATGTGTTTGCATGGAAATTTTTTAAGAGATGGTGGAACACCAATCGAATAGAATTTAAGAGAGCTAGAGTCAAAATGAAGAAAAGTATTGGGATGAGTGCAACTTTAAGAGAGAGTTGAGTGAAAGAATATTATATTGATTGCAAATGCTAAAGAGATATCTTCAGTGGGGGTGAATAATATGGTTCAGAGACGCGTGACTTAATTCGTTTCATTGTCGATATGGCATAGTGTCACATGTTCATTAGATTGGCTATAAACTATTAAAAAAGACTTGAGAAATGAGTGTAAAAACATTAGCTCGAGAGTGATCATAAGTGTCTTGTTTTTGTTTTAAATTGGGATAAGTAGATCTACGTGAATTGACCTTACTGTGAAAGGTATTTTCTGAGCGTAGTGGTTGTAAAATTAAGGAACTGAAATTATTCTAAGAAGTTTTTGTCTCGTTTTGTGCCGCTGTAGCGTGAGTTAAGCCGCTGTAGCGAGGTAGTGGCCGTTATGGCGGACGAGACGGGACTTAAAATTGTAAGTTCCATAGGCGAGCTCACTGGTCCACTATATACCATTAACGATATTAGAGACATTGTGGCAGCGGCACTACAGCGGGATAGGTACCGTTGTGGCGGGCCCAAAGCTGCTGAAGGTCGTTAAATAAACCTATAAGATAATGTTGATAGATAAGGGGATTGTGTTAGATGATTGAATTACAATTCAGATTTTTCATTGGAATTTTACCTTTGAGGTGATATATTTTATCAAGGTATGAATTTTCAAGGTGAGGAATGATCAAATGTATCAGGTATTGAGCGTCCGAAATGACTTACACTTGGGCTAAGTTGTAAAGTTGATTAATGTTGAATTGTTAAAGTACCTAAAAAAGTTTTTCACTTTAAAAGTGTTAATTTCGAGTAAGATAAATAGTCGGAGTGTCCATGTTGGTGGTTAGTGTTGAGAATATGAGCTCCAATGGAAAGATGTGAAGAGTATGTAGAGTAAAGCGCATGGAAATGGTAGATTTCAACTCCTCAAATGAAAACCTTTCACTTTATTTGATGGATTCTTGTTGACACCGCAATTTTTGACCGGACCTTTTAACCATTGTTAAGATTATATTCGACTAATACGTATTTTAAATTTACTTAAAGGGTTTGAAGTTTTAGCCATTTTTCTCAAAAATTAATATATTTTTAGTATCGTTTACTTCATAAATTATTATAATATATTTATTATTTTAATTTTTTTTAATGCAATTTCAAATGTTTTAAAAAAATTATATGTTTTCAATTATATAAAATATTTTAATATATGTAGTATGTATTAAATAGTCTTCTACACTTTCCCTAAATTTTAAATTCTAGCATATTCTGTCATAATTTCTTTCAATTCTAGCCACTTGAATTCGAGTTTATTTCAATCATAGCCCCTGTTTCATTCCAATTCTAGCTAAATGTTATTGCAATTTTAGCCATTTCATATCCAATCAAATCTGATTTTTAAATGTCATCTTTAAATCTCATTCGTCAATTTAAATAAATAAATCCTAGATCGAATCCTAGCCCTTTAAATCAACGGTTGTGATTAAATTCGCTTTTCTTCTTGATTTCAATACACTAAAAAAATCAAAACCTAAAATTTTCTATTCTTCTCCCTCCTCTTCCTCTCCAGCTTCCTCCCCTCTCCCTTTTCTCTCCCTCTCCTTCATTTTTCCGGCGAGGGAGACAGCCGGACGGGAACCCAAGCAGCACCACTGCTCTTCTCTCTCTTCTCCTCACCTTCTCTCTTCCTCCCCTCCCTCTCACCAGCCGCCTCACTCCCTCTTCTTCTCCCTCTCCCGTCGCTCCTCCTCTCTCTCTACCTTTCTCTCGCGACCCCTCTCTCTTTCCCTTTCCTTGTTCTCTCTACTCTGTAGCCACCGCCGACAACCGCCATCCCCCTCCTTCTCTCCTCTTCTCCCTCTCGTTCTACTATTTCCCTTTCCCCTCTCCTTCCTCATCTTTTTTTGCAGGTTCCAACAGCCACACGACAACCTGGCGAGTACACCGGTGTCAACCAGCAGCCCCCACCGACGGAGAAGACAGTAGCCAATGGCAGCGTCCTTCTCTCCGTCGTCTCTTCTTCTCTTTTCTTTCGTCTTCCCCTTTCTCTCCTTCTGTTGCAGGGACAACCGGCAGCAGCATCTCGACGAGACAGCAGCAGCAGCATCTTGACGAGACAGCAAGCAACAATTCCGGCCAGCGTGAACAAAAATCAGCAACCAAGCCGGCGACAACAACATCATCTCGACAACCAAGCGACTCTACCAGCGGTTCAGACAAAGAGATTCAAACCATTCAAAAAATGTTTCGATCAGTGGAATACGGATCTCGACAGATTCGTCCAGGTTTATTCTTTTTTCAGATTATTATCATTCATATCCTAGCATTGACGAATTAGGGTCCTCTATCTTCTCATTACTTCTACGAAGAATTATTTTCTATGTGTTTGTGAGATTAACAAGTGCTATAAATTTCATCTGGGTGAGTTGATTTTTATCATGCCTTCTCTGTGATTTTTTTTTACTTGATTATGTGTGTTTGCAAAATATCATCATTTTAATTTGAAAAGTCAGAAGATGTCGTTGCTTATTAGTATGCTCTTGGTTATTTGGATTGTCTGGATGTGATATGAATATCCTCAACTCTAATCGTTTTCTCCTTAATTAATGACAAAAGAATCGTCTTTTCTCAGGCTAATTTAGTTTATTATTCAGAATAGCCCCTTAATAAATAAATAAATTTGTGTTAATATTATGATAACTGATTTGGGGTATGATTATTTTTTCCTTTGAATATACAATTTGCTTAAATATGATCTTATTTTGTTGATTTTTACTCCTTTCGTTTTAAGGAATATATGATGTTGTGAATTAATTGTTCCGTCTTTTAATTATAATAGATTGATTCTTACCTTTATATTTTAGGAAAATCTTTATTAGTTTGGTAAAAAGAATAATTTCAATTTTCTGGTTTGGTTCTCTTAAAGTTAAAATATGTGTAATTGATCTATTTTTCCTTTTTTGTAAGTTTACTGATTTCTTACTTGTTTATCTTTGGGTAAAGTTATTTGACTACTTGTATTTTATTTATTATATTTGGTAAAAGACATTTTAATATAAAAATATGATTTTGTCTTCTTCCTTATTCATCAAAGTAAAAGATTATTTGTTTATTTATTTTTGGTAATGAACTATTTTTTTATAAGTTTTATGAATTTTAGCTCCCTCTAATTTAAGGAAAATGGGTTTCAGAATTGGAATTTCCTTAAATATTATTTATTTCCCTTAATTAGTGCACCCCTCTTTGCTATAGTATGTTGGGAGATGTTTTAACGTCCTGACCCCGCGCACCTCCCTTCATTAGTTCATCACTCATAACTCATATTCACTCTCATCACAAGTTCTCTCATCACCTTCCTTCTCCGTCTCCTCATTGCTTCGCTCTTTCTACTTTAACAATATTAATATTCCGGATAAAATTCAAGTGTTCTTCTTCGCTATTTGTTGCTATTTTGCTTTTGTGTCGAGTAACGTTGGATAACTTGGTTTTTTTTCATTGCTACCAATTCCTAATCTATTTGTTAACCGGTTGAGTAATTCGAATAGCATTTACATTATTTTTGTATTCGTCCTTTTGTGGTGAGCTCATTGTTCTATTCTTTGTTATGTATAAGGTTTGTTAAACATTGCATATTGTCCCCCATGACTAATAATGCGATTACTTGTGTCGTTATTTGATTGCTTGACAGTTGTTCCACTTGAAGTTCCAAAGTTGAAGATTAGCCATGAAGAAAGGCATTTATTCGTTTATTTGATCTATATTTGTTGTTTTTGTCTTATGTTGTAACATTTGTATAACTCTAAAACTCTCATCTAATAAATTTATCTTGGGGGAATCGTCTAAGGGAAGAGGATTTTACATGCATACTTGTTCATTGTAATTTTTTAAAAAGTTTAGAAATCGCATTAGGTTTATCATTAACAGCTAGAATTATTGTTTTGTAGGTGTGTATAATCTACCAATTTTTCAATTTTGCTTGAACGCTTTTTTGTTAATAAGTCCTTAAAAGAATACCTATGATTCCATTAATTTGTGAATGTTCAATCAATCATAAATAATTTGTGGCCTGATTAGTTGTTTTAAAAATTCGTTATAACATATTTTTAGCATTGTCTTATCACGTAGAAAAAACCCTGGCCCTAAGATTAAATTGTTTCATATCATTTAGGATTACAAAATCATGCTATATATTTTACTGCCATTTTTTGTTGAACACCTAGAACTCATGTCTATAGGCCTTTCCTAATAATTTTAGCATATCCCTTATACAAATACAATTTGTTGTGAATATTGTGCCTCCCCCTAAAATTTAGTTTAATATTTATTTAATTCGTAATCTTACTTTGTCCTCTTGAAGATTTTCCGGCATTATGATGCAATATTTTTTTTCTTAAATATAGTGATAATAAATCATTTCATCATGCATTAACAAAACTATTGACTTTTGAATATTTCATACAAAATCTTGACCCATTTAATAATTTACTACATTAATGTTCTATTTTTTTTTTCTTTTCTTCTTCCAAAGTTTTGCAATATTGTTTTTTACAAAAAGTCATTATTCAACATCCTTTAAAACTTTTGGGATTGATTCTGACATTGTTTATTTTTGAAAATAAATGGATAAGCACTATCTCCTAACCTATCGTTACTACTTGGGAAAGTCGAAGTACTTACGAGGTCTCGTTACAAAATTTAATTAAATCGACGCTTCCCGGAAGTACCTCCTCCCATGAACTTCCAAAGAAATTATTTGGTTTTATATGTCAATATTTAATGTTGCCTATAGCAAGCTAAATCTTTTAATCATTTTCAAAAACAAAACCACTTTTTTAAAGGACGGTTGGAGCCTCAAATTAAATTGTTTCTATGGTAGAAGAGCGCGATCAACAATATCTGTGGCATCATCCTATAAAAAGAAAACCAAACAGTTTTTTAAAAATAAAAATTCCTATTCAAAACTTATCATTTTCACACTTTACTTTCACACATATTATTGCTTATATTTCCAATTTGTTTATAACAAATAGTCTCGTATGTTAAAATAAAAATAAAAAATCCGATTATTATTTATGCTACCCTAGCATTAAAAAAATGTTTAAATTAATAAATAAAACTAGAACTAATTGTTTGATTTTGTTATCACTTGAGCAGTATTAATTAATAATACTGAAAGTGATCTTGATTTGCTACTTGTAACCCCTCACATAGATTGCATGAGACACGACCGTGATCCACATTTGTTGACCTCATGGACTGTGCCTAACGACCTTCCCCTCGAGGTATTTGAACCCTTACCCTGATCTCTGACTCGTTGACCTTAGCTTACTAGTTTAGGTTATATGGTCCCTAACGCGCCCTTAATTCGTTAGGTGGCGACTCCAAACTCAAATCCCAAAAGAACTTGTTAGGTCTGCACAAGACCATTTTTTTGTTTGGCGAAATGGGGCGCGACAAGAATGGCTACTCCGCTGGGGTTCGTTCATATTTATAAAATAAAATTCATTTTCCTTCCTTTCCCCTTTCTATTGATAACTGGGCAGAATTTTTGAGAGGATTCTCAAAAATTCATCAAGTTCTCACTGGCACCTCTTCATACTGGGGCAGAAATTTTTGAGTAAACCCAAAATTTCAACCAAAAGTTTTCTCTCAACAGGCATCAGCTTACAACGAAGATCAAATGATGCTCTACTTTTGAGTCAACGTTGGTATAAGTCTCAACCTATGCATGGTCAAAGATTCGACATTAGCTTTTTACTAAATGATAATTGCAAAATCTTCATAGTTTTTTTCGTCTCTCCCTTGTATGAGAAAAAAAACAGACGCTCGCAAGAGTTGTGGATGAGAGCCAACGGAATCCACGCTGTGCCAATCATGGATCAGATCAACCTCCCCCCCTTTAAACACTATCTTTTCTCTGATGTAGATAATACCGTAACATATCAAAGGCAACTTCAACAATCACGTACTCATATTTGAGCCAGACAATGACTCAACCCTTCTAATAAGGAGACGCCCAAGCGACTGTACGCCCCCAGCAACTGCTGTGCTGGCAAATTACATTCTGCCCGATGTTGCATCATTTTGAACCTACCGCCTCATACGCATTATGCTTAAAAAACCTACATCTTATATTATGCCCGAGTCGTAAGAAATGCTATCCACTGCAATGTGCTCGATATTGCATGTGCCCGAAGAAATGCATCATTGGCAGTGCTTGATATGCATGTGCACCGCAGAAATGCATCATTGCATGGCCGGATATTGCATGTGGCCCGAAGAAAATCTATTGCAATGTGCCCATAAGAATGCAGCATTGCATGTGCCGAAGAAATGCAATCAGTAAATGTGTCTTGATATTGCATGTGCCTGAAGAAATGCATCATGCATTGTAGCCCCCGAGACTGCATTGCGGCCAAAATTTCATAGCCCAAGCTTGCATGCGTGCTCAGTTTGCAGGCGCCCGAATCAAATCAGTCACAAAGTACACATATGCCAAAAAATATGCTCTCTTTACACTCATACCTTATACTCCCAAAGCGTCTTCTCCAAAGGCATCATCTTTCATCTTCATGGCCTACGGACGTCATGTCATGGCCTGATGACTTATTTTAGTGCAATCATGTTCTCTGTCCTAAGGTGTCATAGAGGCATCATCCTCATGGGCCTGCAACATCATATCATTGCCTAAGGGTTAATTTCTGATCTATTCATGAATCCGACGGTGTCCATAGTCTAAAGGCGACATTTTCATGGCCTACAGACACATTTTCTGACCTAGGAATACACATTTGCTATATCAAAAATGGCCCTAGACATCCATAGCCTAAAACGTCATTTTTTCACTGTTCTGAAGGCAAACATTCATGGTCAACATAGGAAATTGCATTATGTTCATTTACCGTCTTATTTTGATATATATTTCCTCATTACTACTATTTAAGTTGTTACATTTACAGATGTGTGCAGATCACAGACAAAGCCCCTCTGAACGACTGTTCACATTGCTACAAACAAAGCTCCTACAATTCTTGGTCTACTCGCATTTCGTTTCGGCTACTCAGCTACCATAACGATAATCTTATCTTCGGATTGCAACTCAGCCACTGTACCTACTGTCTTTTCATCTAGCTCGTCCTCCTTAACAATGCGACATCTAGGCTCGTCCTCCTTAACAATAAGGGGACCTTTTAGCTTCGGTCCCCTTAAAACGACATTTAGGTTTGTCATCTATAGGAATTTTAGGCCGTACACCTTAAAGAGACATTTAGGCTTGTCCGCCTCATAGGACATTGATATTTCCGTCCGCTGTATAAGATATTTAGGTCTTCGTCCTTGAAATGACACTTAGTAGGCTCTCGTCCCCTTAAACTGACGTTTAGACATCTCCAACACCCAGAGATTTTTCTTATATTATTGGATCTTTATACTACAAATCTGTTGGAGTTTGACGTTTATCTTCAAAGATGGTCCAAGACTATCAGGCTTGCACTACGTCTCACAACAGATACGCGCTATCCACCTTTTTGTCACTTATTTAAGCTCATATTGTTATCATTATTGGTCATACCTTATTTATAGCTACCCCATTTTTTATCTAGAATTTGCATATATGATCGATCGTGCCCCTTTGATTACAATTATCATGCTATCATCATCACACACAAACGAAGACCCTATCATTCTTCGCTTTCCACTTCCGAACTTGCTCAAATGCTGATATCCCACTCTACCATGCGCTATCTCTATCACCCGCTCTCTCGCCTCATCAATCTCTCTTTTCTCTCTCGCTGCTCTACTTCTTATCCATTCAAGCCGATAATCGTGCCTCTCAATACTAGAGCGCTCTTCATTTTTTTAAACGATTTTTCATTTGCTCTGATCTGAGAACTACACACGCCCGATTCTCGTATAAACAGAGATTATGTAGTCAACTTAAACCAAATTCTCGGTCGTGACCTTTTTTCAACTCTATTTTCGCTTCAATTAATCCTCTGACATCTGTCGTCGTTTTTGACAAAATCGCCTACTAAGTCACGTTTGTTGCATGACAATTCATTCTTCATTCTCAATCAACCAAGGGCAGCTTATTGACACACAATTTTTAACGACCTTTTAAACCATGTTTAGGATTATATGCGACTAATACGTATTTTATAACATTTTACTACTACTTAAAGTTTTTGAAGTTTAGTCTTTGTTTTTTCTCAAAAAATTATATATTTTGTATCGTTTACTTCAGAAATTATTATAAATTATATTTTTTAATATTTTAAAATTTTAATGAATTTTCACATGTTTTTAAAAAAAAAAATAAATATTTTCAATTATATGCAAAATATTTTAATATATTTCGTAGTTAATTAAATAGGTAATTCTACACTTTCCCTAACTTTTAAATTCTAGCTTCTTCTGTCATAATTTCTTTCAATTCTAGACACTTGAATTCGAGTTTATTTCAATCATAGCCCCTCTTTCATTCCAATTCTAGCTAAATGTTATTGCAATTTTAGCCATTTCATATCCAATCAAATCTGATTTTAAATGTCATCTTTTAATCTCATTCGTCAATTTAAATAAATAAATCCTAGATCGAATCCTAACCCTTTAAATCAACGGTTGTGATTAAATTCCCTTTTCTTCTTGATTTCAATACACTAAAAAAATCAAAACCTAAATTTTTCTATTCTTCTCCCTCCTCTTCCTCTCCAGCCGCCTCCCCTCTCCCTTTTCTCTCCCTCTCCTCCATTTTTCCGGCGAGGGAGACAGCCGGACGGGAACCCAAGCAGCACCGCTGTTCTTCTCTCTCTTCTCCTCACCTTCTCTCTTCCTCCCCTCCCTCTCACCAGCCGCCTCACCCCCTCTTCTTCTCCCTCTCCCGTCGCTCCTCCTCCCCCTCTACCTTTCTCTCGCGACCCCTCTCTCTTTCCCTTTCCTTGTTCTCTCTTATTTATAGCCACCGCCGACAGCCGCCATCCCCCTCCTTCTCTCCTCTTCTCCCTCTCGTTCTACTCTTTCCCTTTCCCCTCTCCTTCCTCTTCTTTTTTTGCAGGTTCCAACAGCAACACGACAACCTGGCGAGTACACCAGTGTCAGCCAGCAGCCCCCACCGGCGGAGAAGACAGCAGCCAGCAGCCAATGACAGCGTCCTTCTGTCCGTCGTCCCTTCTTCTCTTTCCTTCCGTCTTCCCCTTTCTCTCCTCCTGTTGCAGGGACAACCGGCAGCAACATCTCGACGAGACAACAGCAGCATCTGGACTAGACAGTAAGCAACAGTTTCGGCCAGCGTGAACAAAAACCAGTAGCCAAGCCTGCGACAACAACATCTTCCGACAACCAAGGGACTCTAGCCAGCGGTTAAGACAAAGAGAATTCAACCATTCAAAAATATGTTTCGATGTCAGTGGAATACATCTCAGACGATTCGTCCCGGTTTTATTCTTTTTTCAAATTATTATCATTTATATCCTAGCATTGGACGAATTAGGGTCTCTATCTTCTCATTACTTCTACGAAGAATTATTTTCTATGTGTTTGTGAGATTAAAAGCTATAAATTTCATTAGGTGAGTGATTTTTATCATGATTCTTTGTGATTTTTTTTTATTGATTTATGTGTGTTTGCAAAATATATCATTTTAATTTGAAAAGTCAGAAGATGCGTTGCTGTATTAGTATGATCCTTGGTTATTTGGATTGTCGGATTGATATGAATATCCTCAACTATAATCGTTTTCTCTTACTTAATGACAAAAGATTGTCTGTCTCAGGCTAATTTGTTATTAGTCGAATGCCCCTTAATAAATAAATAAATTTGTGTTTAATATTATGATAATGATTGGGGGGTGAATTTATTTTGTTCCTTTGAATTCTAATAATGTTAAAATATATATCGTATTTGTTGATTTTTACCCCTTCCTTTTGTCGTTTAAGGGAATGCTATGATGTTGTGAATGGTTCGTCTTTTAAGTATAATAGATTGCTTCTTAATTTATAGTTTAGGAAAATCTTATTAGTTTGTAAAAAGAATATTTCCACTTTTCTGGTTTGGTTCTCTGAAAAGTTAAAATATGAGTAATTGATCTATTTTTCCCTTTATTGTAAGTTTGACTGATCTCTTACTTGTATGTATCTTTGATAAAATTATATTTGATTTTGACCTCTATTAGTTATTATATTTGGTAACAATTTTTACTATAAAATTGATTTTGTCTATTCCTTATTCAAAAGTAAAAAAAGATTTATTTGTACTTATTTTATTTTTGATAATGAAATATTCTTATACTGTTAGATTTAGCTCTCCTCTAATTTAAGGAAAAATGGTTTAATAATTGATTCCTTAATTATTTAGTTCCCTTATTAAGTGCACCACTCTGTGATAGAGAAATAAGGACCCCTCCCTTATTATTTCATACACTCATTTCACCTATCAATCACAAGTTCTATCATCACTCTTCCTCTCTCATTGGCACTCTTGCTACTCTAAAATACATTAAGATTCGGAACATTAAGGTTCTTCTTCGCCTATTTTGCTATTTTGCTTTTGTCGAGTTAAAGGTTGGATACCACTTGTTTTTTCATTGCACCATGCCTAATCTATTTAACGGTTAGTATTCGGAATTAGCATTTAACATTATTTTTTGTATTCGTACATTTGTGTGAGCTCCGTTTCTATCTTGTGTTATGTATAAGTGTTAAACAATTGCATTATTGTCTCACCAGACTAATTAAATGCGATACTGTGTCGTATTTGATTGCTTTGACAGGGTTTCAAACTGAAGTTCAAAGTTGAAGATAGCGTGAAGGAAAGATTTATGTATTTATTTGAATCTATATTTTTTTTCTTATGTTTGTAACATTTGTATAACTGTAAAGCTCTCTATATAAATTTATTTGGGGGATCGCTAAGGGAAGGGGATTACATGCACTTGTTCATTGTAATTTTTTAAAAAGTAGAAAGCATTAGTTTATCGTAAACCAGCTAAATATGTTTGTAGGTGTTATAAGCTAACCCAATTTCAATTTGCTTGACCGCTTTTGTTAATAAGTCTAAAACAATAAAAGATTCCATTAAATTTGTGCATGTTAAAATCAAACTATTAATAATTTAGTAGGCTGATTAGGTGTTTTTAAAAAGTTAAAACTTTTTAGCATTCCAGTCTTGATGTAGAATAAACATGCCTAAGGATAAAATGTTCCAAAAATTTAGATTACAAAATCATGCATAATGTGTACTCGTTTTTTAACACAAGAAATCATGTTTATAGACTTGTTAAATAAACTCTTTAGTATCCATAATAAAAATAAATTTGTGTGCTATATATGTGCCCTTCCCCTAAAATAGTGAATATTATTTACATAGTATTCTTATTGTCCTTCTGAAGGATGCCGCATTTATGGATGCATATGTTGTTTTTAAAATAATAGGGATAATAAATCATTTCATGCATTTAACAAACGTACTGGCTTTTGAATATTTCATAGCAAAATCTTTGCATTTATAAATTATACATAAATGTTCTATTTTTTTTTTTTTTCTTTTACAAAGTTTTGCATATGGTATTTTTGAAAAAAGTCATATTCATATTCATCCTTTTAAAAAACTTTCTGATTGATTATGGACCCTTTTTATTTTTTGAAAATAAACTTATAGCCACTAATTCTCCTAACCTAGCGTTATGGAAAGTCAAGGAAACTACGAGGTTAGTACAAAATTTAAAATTCATTCGACGCGTCGAGAAGTACCTCGCTGAACATGAATTCAAAAGAAAATTAATGTGGTGTTTATATGTAAATATTTAGGATGCCTATATGCAAACTAAATCTCTTAAATCATTTTCCAAAACATAAACCATTTTTTCTTTAAAGACCGACCTCAATCAAAATTAGTTCTAGTGGTGGAGGGGAGGCTGCGATCAACCATATCGTGGCATATCCTTATAAAGAAACAAAATATTTTTTAAAAAAATAACACAATTTCCTATTCAAAACTTATCAATTTTCACACTTTACTTTCGACATATTAATTGCTAATATAATTGCCAAATTTTGTTTATAAATAAACTCGTATGTTAAATAAATTAAAAAAAATAGAATCGATTGTTTAGTATGCTATCACCCTAGCTTGCATGTGTTACGTAATAAAATAAAAAATAGACTACATTGTTTTATATTTATTCTACTTAGCAATGCATATTTATTTCTAATACATGAAGTATGAACTGTTTCTATATGATACACCCCCCCAATAGAATTCGCATGAGACACGGACGGGCCCCACATTCTGTTGACCTCGGGAGGGATTGTGCCACCCTTCCTCGAGGTATTTTGAAACCCTTACCATGATCTTCTGACTCGTTGACCTTGCTAGACCTAGTTAGGTTAGATAGGTACCCTAACACGCCTTAATTCGTTAGGTGGCGACTCCAAACTCAAAATCCCAAAAGACTTGTTAGGTCGTGCACAAAACCCATTTTTTTTTGCGAAAATGGGGCGCGACAATTCTTATTTACCATCTATTTCAATTTTTACATGGTGGTGAGTGTGATGAACTAACTACGGTCACACATGCTTTTATTTTGAGGGTGGATCCATAGTGGTGGATCAAGTCTACCAATACTGCGATGTTCTCTTGGATGAGTGGGATGATTGGAAAGAATTGGTTATTCATATGCCTTATATGGTATGTTTTTATAGTTGTTTAAGTGTTTTAATGGTTCTACTTGTACCACCTTTATTTGGGAGAATTTATAGAAGAGCTTACTTGCATAATTATGGTTCTCCGACAATCTTGATTTTAATCTTGTCATCAAGGTCATGTATCGATTATGTGTGGTTGAATGTGGAGATTTGAATAAAATTCTGTTGTTTTTAAGAGGTAATTTACAATTACTAAATCTAGCATTTTGATAGTGTTGTTGGCTGATTTGTATGGTTGGACATATCTCTTAAAGAGTATCTGATGTCTAAAGATTGTAATTTGTGTAACTTAAGCTTAAGAAAAATTTGTGCTGTGAGATGGAGATGTTGATAAGAATTGTTCCTATTTGGGTATTATGAGCGTGTATTGGTGGGTTTAGGTTCACCTTTAATTAGTGCGAGCATTGATTAAAAATGTTGTCATGCTTATGGGAGAAAGGAATTCCTATAAGTGGGGGTGTGAATATCCCTTATAACATATGACAGACGCGTGTACAATCAACTTTGGTGGTTGTTAAGATTTCTTGTATATTGTTAGCATACATCAATATATTTAGTTATCGCGAGTGGTTAGATACTTCAATTGAGTCATTGTAAAAGAGGATGTGGATTATCAATTGGTTGAGGGGTTGGAGGGTTTTGAGATATAAACCCATAGGAAAATAATGAGATTGGTAATAAGGGAGCAAGAAAGTATCCCTAATAATTCAGTGTTTCCAAAAACACTTACTCTAACCTTTATTTTAGCCAAGTCTTTCCTAGTAGATCAGTCAGGGACGAGCGATGGGTAAATTGATATATATTGTAATGATCGGAAAATTAGTAATGAATAAGGTAATTGCATTTTATTTCATGAGTGGATATCTAAGACGATAAGGAAGCCGTATCACTTTATAAATATAAATTTGGACGAGTATAACTCCCGAAAATGATCTTAGCATGACCGTGTACATTCTACTTCCGGTAAGGCCACTGTAGCGGGATTCTAGGTGTTGGAGCCGGATGAGTCTGTTGTAGCAGGTCAGAGGCGATGTAAAGTGGCTAATAAATCCCTAAATGATCTTATTTGGTATTTTTCAACTTTTAAGGCTACGGATCTGACCCGAAATGAGTTCTTAACAGGTTTTATCATTTTTAAGGCTAAAGGAAACATTTAACACCCCGAATGCATTTTTCAATCCGTAAAATCTATTTTCTTGGGTTATTATCGATGGATAAGGGTTTTGATATAAGAATAATGGTGGGAAAATCCCTAATTTGGGTATTCGGATCTTGGGTTGGTCTAGGGTTAGTGGGTTTGTTATAATCCGAATAATTAGACCTGTGATTGTTGATCCCTTGCGTATATTACATTGTTGTGGAATCTAGAACACGTTGAAAAAATCAGAAAGGGGAGATTCAGTTGTCTTTACGGGGATTTAAACTTGATTTAAGGTAGGTGATGGTTGTGATCATGTTGGTGTGGAAATTTTTTTATTATTGCTTTCATTATAGTGCATGCATATACACTAATTTTGCTTATGGATCTCTCTCATGTAAATGAGGATAATAAAAAATGTGTATGTCAGGAATCACCTCTTTCTTCTTTCTTGTATGATCTTGATGATTACTTGTGTTTTGTGATTGGGGGTGGTGTGTGATTGGGGGGAGGGGGTCGAATTGTTACGTTCCAGCAAGCTAACTTGGATCGGTTGTCACGTTCCAACAGAACTTAGGATCAGATTGCAACGTTTTGGCAAGATAACTTTGCATAGATTTCCATATTCCATCATAACTTGGGATCGGATTGCCACGTTTCAAAAATCTAACAGCTTGGACTTGGGTTTCATGTGAGGACAATTGGATTGGGTTCCATGAGAGGACCATTGAAATGTAATATATTGGCTTATTGTTATAAACATGAACATGGACTATGACTTATGACTTCTCAAAAAGTTCTACTTAGTGTGAATGGGGGAATGAGACTTCATTCATGCATTGAACAAGTGGACTTTAAGAGTGGTTGTGGTTTGGTTCTCTTATGTTATGAAGATTGTGCAAATCAATGTTGTTGATATTCAGTATGTGTTATGTCGTAATTTTACTATTTTTAGAAAAATCACTTTTTGAAATGTTCTAAGTATAAAATAATTAAAGAAAAATAATTAGAGAGGAGTTGTCACTTAATTTTTTAAGGAAATTATGAAACCTTGATTTAAAAAGAGTTTTAACTATAAACCTTTAAAATTAAGGGAAATGGGTAGAGTTCGTATTTACACTTCAAACAAAAAGTTTTTTTTAAGGCATTTAAAAAAACTAACTCCGCTAACACAGGATTGTCCTAAGACTAAGATTACATTATAATTGTGACTATCTTTAGAAAATGATTAAATTTGGAAAATAATTAACAAAGAATAATTTTTAATTTCTAGAAAAGGGGACCCCCCAATTATTTGATGTAATTAAAGAAAAGAAAAAATAATTTTAAATTAATTAGAGAAAAAAAGTTTTACTTAAATATATTCAGAATTTATAAGAGTTAAAAAAAAGTTTATTAAAATAAACTAACTCAAAAAATATAGTTCATCTTTTGGGAATTTGATTAAGCTCACCTTGAGATTAATTAGAAACAAGCAAAAAAAGTAAGAGTAGAAAATGCATCAATAAATTCAACAGAGAGAGGGAGGGAGGGAGATTTGGGCCTTTCTGTTGTTGGGCCTTGGCCCCATTTCCTGTCCTAATTTTGTTATTATAAAGGTTGCTTAAAAGTTTAGAATGGATTTGACCCAATAATCTTCCAAATGCGTCTGAAGTTTCTTGGGGCTTTTGTATTACTCAATTTCTGATTTTAGATACAACTATATATTGTTTCGTATATGAGTGACAAACTCCATTTTTAAAATTAACTTCAAGACCTGTAGTTTCTTGTATTCTACCTGTATATTGCGCAATCTGGTCTATATTTCATTCACAAACACCTTGACTTGTATATCAGTTGTATACGGTTATATACGACATGTATAAAACCTATTCTTTAACTTTTCAAGGTATGTTTCAGCTTTTGAAACTTGAATAACGATGAAGGCCGACTCGATAAGAAAGAGAATGCAAGATATAGGAGTTGGGTTAAACTTGGACTCCACCATATATCACACAAATCAAACAAAAATAAATAAAGAGGAATTAGAGGTAGAAAAAATCCAAAAACTTAGCACAATATAAAATCACAAGCAAAGAAACTAAGTGGTAATTCAAGTAGTTAATATTAAATTAACCATCAATTTTATTTTATTTTATCTATTAATAAAACACAATATCACTTCAACAAATATAAAAAAGGAAAAAAATTATGAGCCACTAAAGCAAGTCCTAATGTATGCAATTAACAAACAAGACACAACTTTATGCACATAGAAAACATTTCACAAGTAAAGGATACGCACTGGTAAAAACTATGCATTAGCAATAAAAGTTAGATAAATTATAAGTTGTAGTAGCATATAGACAGCAACATTTAAGTGAAATAGTTTAAGGGTCGAGGAATAGCAAAGACACACAAATGAGTTTAAATAATTATGATTCCCATATTTAGCTTAAAGTTAAAGAGCGAAAATCATGGCAGCAAATGCAGGTTATTAATGCATATGCATCGCCGCCACAACTTAACTATAATAAAAATATGCATGTTTGAAAACTTCTGATTGCAGTTAGGCAGGCCACAAATAAAACATAGTAAAAACTTAGACCAAAGTTATTTAGTATGAAAACTGAATGCATTCTAAGTCAGTTAGAAAAGAGCTATCCTACCCGAGATAGGTAATATTGATACGCATTCATGCTCCCAAACCCTAGTACAAGAATCAAACAATAAATCCTAAAAAAACCCCACCCTTCGTAAACAACCAATGGAAAGTGTCAAGATGAAAGACGCCCTAACACATTTGAAAAAAGAATTGCAAAACTCGTGATGAGAAGATAAGATGATAAGCTGCAATACACATACATCGATAACCAAAACCTGAGAAAAACAAAATTACATAGCTTTGATGAGAAAATCTTAAAAGTACTACAGCAGAAAAATCAAACGACAATAAATCCAGGTGCATGTGAAGTTTAAAGAAGAGAAAAAAAGTTTTTACCTTTTAAGAAAGTGCTATGGGATGGACGAGCTTAACAATGAAGCATTAACACCACAAAAGTTGACATTTCGATCGATCTGAAATTTCCTAAAAATTATACTAACTTTGTAATTTCTAACTGTATTATATCGATATTATATTCAAATCTTCTAAAATTCAAACTTCACAGTCCTCCAAGACTAGCCAGGAGAAATTAATCCCACAGTTCTCCTAAGGTAAAGATGAAGGAGAAGAACAAATTCCCAGCGTTTAAATGAAATGAAGAAGAAATGGCTAGTCCAATCAAATATACAACAGGTGAACGGAAAGAAGGCTAGACCACTGGGAGTCTAGAACATAACAAAACTACAAGATGTGTCTAGAGAAAAGGGTATATTAGTAAGTGACCTGTAAATAAGTTTTTTTGGCTATATTTTTTTGTAGTTTGACAGAATTGGTTAGAGATAGAAGTTCATTTTGATTCGTAGGGTTTCCACCAAATTTGTATAAATGAGAGGATGCATTGTATAGCAAGACACAGAGGAAATACAATAAAAATTTTCTATGATATTTTTTTCTTACTACTTCTTCATGGTATCTTACATCAAACTACCTGCGTTGATACTCCACAACAAAATGGAGTAGTGGAGCGGAAACATAAACATCTACTTGAGACTTGTCGAGCCCTTTTGTTTCAGTCACATGCACCTAAGAGATATTGGGGGACTGCCTTCTCACTGCAACTCATTTGATAAACAGATATCCCTCTAGAGTTTTGCACAACAAAACACCTTATCAAATCCTCTTTGGCAAGACACCTGATTACTCATATTTAAAGCCTTTTGGTTGTTTGTGTTTCACATCTACTTTACCTAGACACCGAGACAAGCTCAGTCCTAAAGCTGTTCCTAGCATATTTTTGGGTTATCAATTTGGGAAGAAAGGGTACAAGACTCTTAATTTGCAAACCAACCAAGTTACGGTTTCCAGAAATGTACGTTTTTATGAACATATTTTCCCTTTTTCTTTTTCTACTCCTTTACGCAAACTCTTTCCTTCCTCTTTTCCTAATGATGATATTATTCCTACTTTTTCTTCTTCTTCAGCCTCCTCTCTTAATCAATCTACACCTTTTTGTGATCACACACCTATGCATTCTCCTATTTCTTCGTCTAATACTCCTTCTTCCTCCCCTACTAGTTCTGTCCCATTGCAGGTGTTGACTTCTCCACAAGGCCAGGTATTGCGCAAGTCACAAAGGGTAACTTCTACTCCTACATATCTCTCTGATTATGTTTGCAATTCTGCTTCTTCATTAATCTCCCCTGATCATCCATGCATTCCTTTACATTATTTCTCTTTTACTTCTCTCTCCCCGTAGAATCAATCCCTAGTTACCGCTTTATGCCAAATTCAGGAACCTCTTTCTTACCGACAAGCAGTGTTGCACCCTGGATGGAAAGCTGCTATGTCACAAGAGTTTGCTTCACTTGAATCAAACCACACTTGGGATGTGGTGTCCTTACCTCCTGGGAAGATTGCCTTGCCATGCAAATGGGTATACAAAGTCAAAGTACGTTCAGATGGCACTTTGGAACGACTTAAAGCCAGATTGGTTATACGTGGTGATACACAAAGAGAAGGATTAGATTACTTTGAGACTTTCAGTCCTGTTGCGAAGATGACAACCATCCGGTGCATTCTTATCATCGTTGTCAAAAGAAACTGGGATTTGTTTCAATTGGACATCAACAATGCTTTCCTTCTTGGCGATTTGGATGAAGAAGTCTATATGAAATTTCCCCCTGGTTTGCCCTCTTCTTCTTACTCTACTGTTTGTCGATTGCAAAAATCTTTATATGGTTTAAAACAAGCATCTCGTCAGTGGTATTCCAAGCTCTCTTATGCTTTGAAGACTCGAGTCTGCGCTTCGTCCCTCAATGCTTACTCGTATTTTTCAAAGTTCTTGGTCTCGGATTACTGTTGATTGCGTGTATGTTGTGATCTTTGCTGAGGTAACAATTTGTGAGATTTCCCAAGTTAAACAATTCTTGAACTCTGAATTCAAAGATTAAAGATTTTGGTTATCGCCCATTATTTTTGGGTTTGGAGCTGTTCGTGAGGGGGGTGGACTAGTGATTAACAACGCAAGTTATACTGGAGCTTCTCACAGGAGTTTGACTATTAGTTCGAAGTTTGCTTCCCACTCATCTAAATCACAATCTCAAGCTCACATCAATTGTGGAGAACCTCTTACAAATCCAATTGAATCATAAAAAGACTCATCGGAAAATTTAAATTTCTTGGACTAATACAAGAACCGATCTTCTTTCACCGTCAAACGGCTAAGCCAATATATGCATTCCCCCTGTTCTGGACATTATGAAGTGCAATGTACACCTTAAGATTATCTTTCTGTAAAAAATCCAGATTTGGGTTAGTTTTGACATTAGACCCATCCTTCCCAACTATTAGCTTATTGCGATCAGATGGGCATGTTGCTCAGACACTCGAAGTCTGTGAGTGGATTTTTTCTAAGCATGGGAGTGATGTCCAAATTCCTGGAAATCAAAGAAGCAAACCTGTAGTGCCCTTTCATCTGCAGAAGCAGAATACCGATCAATGAGAAGATTAGTCCACAGAAAAAACGATGCGGATAGTTAGATTGTATTAAATGTTTTGGCATGCAAACCATCTTTACCAGTACAATTCATTGTGATGAAAGGCAGCCACCTTCCAAAATAGAAAAAATCGGGTATTTCATGAAAGGACGAAGCAAATTGAATTGGATTGTCATTTGTGCGAGAAAAATTATGAAGGATTTTATTTCCCTTTCTTTTGTGCCTTCATGTCTCCAATAGCAGCTCTGTCACCAAAGTCCTCTGCAGGACCTTTACCTCGATCTTTGTAGGAAGTTAGGTGTCCGAACAACGGGCTCCAACTTGAGGAGGGGCATTGCCAGAGAAATTAAATCCCACAGTTCTGATAAGTGTTAAAGAGGGAGGAGAAGAACAAATTTATTAGCTGTTTAATGAAATGAAGAAGAATATGGCTGGTCATCAAATAAAAAAGGTGATGTAAAGGAAAAGAAGGGATAGCACGTGGAGTTAGAACATAACCAAAATATAGCTGTTTCTAGAACGGGTATATTAGTAAAGTGAATGTAAATAATTTCTTGGTATTATTTTTTTGTAGTTGTTACAGAATTGGTTAGGATAGACTTCATTTTGATTCGTAGGGTGGTTAGGAGAGACTTTCATTTTGATTCATAGGGTTTCCACAAATTGTATCAATGAGAGGTGCATTTTATAGCAAAACACAGAGGAAATACCAATAAATTTTCTATGATATTGTTTTCTTACTACTTCCTTCAAGACCTCCCTCTCTAAACACAAAGAGAAAGACAATCTTAAATAGATAAAGATTGAAAGTGATTTTTGAGGGGGGAAATGATGAATTGGATTGATTCAAAACTCAAAATCTTGAAGAGATAAGAAATAAAGATGTCCATTGTACCAATTTTCATCGGAAAATAAAGGAGAGGAGAAGAGGAGGACACAATTTGCTACGGAATTTTCAGTGTGAACGATTGTCGATGTTGACGTTTAGCTGGATTTCAATGATTTAATCGCGAAGAAGACAAGTTACAGGGGTATGGATCGGTTCAATTTTGGTATTGATGTGTATGTTGTTATTGGTGAAAATTATGGGTTGGTTCATTAGTGAATTGGATTTCTTTGGTTTTGCTGATGTTATTGTTGTTGTATTGGTTTGTTAATGGGATTCTTTAGTATTGAGGTATTGGGCCGGATGAATTGCAAATAGTGAGCTGGAAATATTGTATGCTTTATTGTTGAAATGAATTTCTTTGTGAGGAGAAAATGGGTTCGGCTGGATTAATTGTAATTGGAATGGGGATTTGGACAGAGTTTTTGCTATTAAAAATGTATATATGGGATGGGAATTGAGATCAAGAAAGAGTAAGATTTACAAGTTAGCCAAATATTTTATTTAGGAAATTTGAATAAAATTTAGATAAGATAGAAATCATATTAATTAATTAACGAACTTCTTAATTTTAAAGAAAATAAAATAATTAATTTAATTATAAACTAATAATTCAAAAATATAAACCTAACTTAAATATTAACTATGGATTAATCTAAAATATTTAAGCAAGAAATAATATCTTTTGAGATAATTTTTTTGAATATTCATAAAATTTACTAATTATTATTTAAAAATTATACAACTATATAAGATAACTTGCAAAGTATATTTATTTAAATTTTTTATAAAACTAATTATTTAAATCATTTGAAATTTAAGAAGTTCGATGATTAATTTATATATTGGAGAGTCAAAATTAGGTGTCAACAGTATGTTACGTGGTTATGTTGTTGTAATTGCTTATTTACGTTTCGACTATTGGGATAGCCGCCTGCTCCTATCAGTACATTGTGGTCATTTATTGATTCTGCACTTAATCTTATTTTTGTTGAGTACAAGGCATCTTCTGGCGGCTGTTGACATACCTCGTTTGGGAGACCAGTGACCGTTTCGAATTCAAGGGTGAGCTAGTTCTTCCGAGCTGTCTTGAGTTATCTTTGTTTAAGTCCATTATTTTCGTATTCAGACTATTGTTAAGGTGTTGTTTACTTTTCGGGGTTGTACCCCTTGTTCTTAGACTTGTCGTTGTTGGAGTTTTAGTACATTGACTTTCAAGTTCTAGGGGTTGCATTTTTGCATTATTAGTTGTTTAAATCTTGAAGTTTATGAGAACTTATTTATTTAGGTTATTTAACATGCTTCTGTGGTTTAAATTTTTTAGTTGGGCTATAGTTATGGGTCTCCAACTGTGGGTGTCAATCACGACGGTTTAGGTCGTGACACATACATTTTTTCATTGAGCTAGTTCAAAAGAAAATAGACGAAAATATCATGTATCATAAAACAAATTTCTCATTGATTTGAAGTAACTTTTTTTTGTTATTATACATTAATTAAGGATCACTACTAAAAAAAATGTAAAAAAACAACGGTTTGTGTCGCTTTTTTTTAATCAAGATCGAAGGATAAGCGACGCAATAGCTTTCATCGGTTTTTAGTTTGATATTTTTTCGAAAGCAACGGACTGCGTCTCTTTTTGCTCTTTTTTAGAATTTTTTCAACAAAAAAGACAATGTACGTTGCTTTTCAGGGATTTTTTAAACAAATAAAATAAAAACCCATAATATACGGACAAAACTCACCTTGTCCGTCGTTTTTCTACATTATTTGACAAAAGAAATGAGGTTTTTCTTAATCACCGCAAATACAATTCAATTCTACAAGCCAATAGACATACTCATTTTAAACAAAACTAAAAGAACAAACATAAATAACATTCAAAAAGTGATTAAATAACAAAATTACTTAAGATTATAAAGTCTTCAAATTCGAAACACTTATAAGTCCAAAGATTCTAAAATAGAGAGTGCGGCCGACATAATCATTCTCATCAGTCTCGTCGTCAGAACTGAACATATGGTTGACGAGCAGATGTTGATAACTTTTTCTTTGATTTGTTGAACAGTCGCACTCATGATTTCTTGTTCAGGTACTCTTCTATGTTCCGACTCTGTCAGTGTCACCGTAAGTTTAGCTATTTATTTTGACATAGCAATAATCTTCACACTGTCAAGTGTCTCAGCTTGACTACACTATCCAATTCCTTATACGTCTTACTAGAGTCGTGTGACATCGTTTCGAGAGCCTAGACCATAACATGTATCCTTGTGTGTCTCCCTTATCACTTTTTCTTTCCAAATCTGGGTAGACAGTTCAGGTGTCAATTGATCCGAACTATCCAGATTCATGCGCACATAGTGTTGAAAGCTCCTTTTTAATTAAATATAAAAAAATACATATAATAATATTAATATATATTATTCATATTAAATAACTTACAAGAGTTCATTTAGTTCTTTTGTCACAAGCACATACATACGAAATCAGACTCATTTTATTTCTTTCGGACATGAGCTTCTTGAAAACCTCCGGTTCAATGGGAGTGCGTCCCACTTCTATTTCCTATATATAAAAATAGAAATTCTTAACGATTTATATGAATCAAATATTTATTTCTCTAAAAAGTTTGAATTAAATCTTATACCATCTCTCTTGTAATTGTTCCAACGGACTTTACACCTCTGGTATGAACAAGCCACCCTTTAGACTGCCGCTAGCATTTTCTTTTATTTGATATGAATGATTTCCTTAAACTTGTCTGTGTTCAATACAGAACATTATCAAAATATGAGGCAACAATCCATTCTGAACGTTCACGTTATTCCAAAACTTTCTTAGCTAGGAGAGACAAGTTGCACGAATGCATTTCTTAACATGTTGTCAAATGGGCACGATGGTGCATTAGCTTCAATAATTAGTCGAATAAAAAATTGAATAAATTAATGAGATCGGATAGTAAAAAAACTTTAAGTATACTAACTAACTAAAAATATATATATATATATATATATATATATATATATAGAATATAATATTATATTATATATATACATAAAGTATTACCATAGTTTAGGGTGTACTATTTCTAGCTCTAAGAGTGATAAGCTTGTGTAAAGAGTTCTAACACTTTCTTTTAAAGCCCAGTCAGCATCCTTTTCCGGATGCCACATGCAAAATAGATAATAAATATGTTAGTTCATGAATATTATATAAAATTATATAAGAAATAAATAAAAAAATCAAATATATAACGAGACAAACTTACGATGATCCATCCGGCTCAATCATGACTTTACCAAGTTATTTCTTTTGGCCAGGAACTAGAGGAGGCATCCCATCATCTGGAGTAACACTAGGTGTAGTTGTAGTTGTAGCTAAGACATGCTCATAACGTTCAGTCAATGAAAGTGTACCGACCATAGGATCTGACTTCTTGCTACTAGAATCTCTAACTTTCATGCCAGATAAATGAAGAGATGCACATGTGAAAGATGGAGCACATGTGGGAGATGGATTAACTGCTGATAAGGATCTTCCTCGACGAATATCTTGTAAAGGTAGGTCCTCGACGCGTACTGAAAACAAGGCTTGTGAAGAAAAGGAAGCACCGAGTGATTGTTTGTAATTATGATAATGTCGTCATGGATCCATTGTACTAAAAAGAACATCAAGTATATGTGTATCATGGCTGATGCACTCTGGTGCAGAAGAAATAGATCCTGCAATATCCTCAGGATTTATGGGTCTCCTAGACTTCTTCTTTTAGCCTGCGTAGGCTAGATAACTCAAAGTGCTCGCGATGTCTATCATTGTCACTGCCTGAGGACATGTATGCAAATTACATGTGTAAATTAATATAATATATATTATATATATATATATAGTATAGATATTATATATAGTATATAGATATTATATAGAGAGAGGAGAAATGTCAATAAAATATGATCTACTAAATAATTACAATATTTCTTCGTAGTAAACTGAATACCTCTCTTCAATTATCTCATGAATGACACCATATTATTCAATAGTTTGGCAAGGACCACTAACGTCACCTTGTATGTAGGCACCACTATTATTTGTTTTCTTGTTTCTAGAAACTTCTTCAGTTTGAAAATTAAACCCATTAACACAATACCCATTCATTGTCAGTACCTGACATTTGGATCCAAGTGATACTTCTTTCACTAATTGCAAATGTTGGACCACCGGTGTATTCCATAGTTTAACCGATATGATGGTTATTCATAGTAATATAATAGCGATAATTTAATTATATTATTAAATACTTAGTGATTTCACATTTACATAGTTATATAGACATTTGGAAAATTCTGTATAGATGACTTCATTACCCCATTTATTTACGAACAAGCTATAAATTATACATTCAAATATTTGATAGCATATTTTTAACACTTCCTTGGTATATGGTTGAATATTTGGAAAATTAAACAAAATATGTGTTACATCTGATTGCAATTTCAAATCAATGAAGCCTCGCTTTCCACGCTTTTTAGATCCTCGATCATTTTGATTAAAAATTGATATTGGTGGAAATGAAGGATCAACATTGCCTTCATCATTGATATTGGGTCTATAAATCACACCACAGAAATAAGAATAAAAATCACTAATTTCTCTCCCAATATGATCTTGAACAAATGATCTTTCGATCTCCCCCTTTTACTTAATTGTTTGCTTGGATCTGCAAATTTTTCTACATGTATATGTGTATATATATGTTAACAAAATAATTGGTGAATATATGATAACTTGGTGGATATTTCAAATGGATACCTCTCAAATGGATCCCGGACCTCCGAGTCAGGCCTCTTGTACAAGGTGAATTGGTAGATTCTTCATCACATCAAAGAAATCACATAAAAATATCTTCTCCAACTTAGTAGTAATAACAACAATATTTTCCTCCATACGATCTAAATTACTCTCCAACAACTTTTCAGAACATAAGTCTTTTAAAAAAAGACTTACCTCTGTGGATTGATTTTCATTATCCTTTTGGTAATCGCTAAAAGATGTAGGAATTAAAGTGAACACATGGGAAAATCATGACTTTTCATACTAGTCAATTTTCCATCATTAATATCTGCCTGCTTTCCTAAATTTGAAATATAGCCCATTTGACAATCCTCAAAATCTTAACTCACTCACAAATTGTACGTTTGATCCCTTGTGAACAAAAAAACTGGCTTTTGGCTTCTTAACTATTCTACCATTGCTAATCATTCGCCATAACTCTTGTCTACAATATTCCTTTAAGTCACTTTTGCTTTAGATTGTCTTCGATTACATTAACATTCTAACAATGTGTTAAACAAATATCAAACTAATTTTGTCATGTGCACATGACATCAATATTATGGCCATAGATAGATTGCCTTTCGATACGATAACATCAAAATATACTTGTTTGGTTCTAATTAGTTTTAACACCATATCTCGGAGTCAAGAAGGTGAAGCGTGATGTAACTTTACGAATTGAGAAAACTTCTCTCCAAATTTGTGATTGCCCTAGAGTAATAGAGCCGAGGGGGGGGGGTCATTTCTATTTTTAAACTCATTGTCTAATGGAAAGAACTGGCGTAATGACAATCAAACAGCGTATTTTTCGTTCATGTTGTAAAGTTAAAGTCTTACTATGTTCCATGCATCGAACAGCTAGCTTTCCAAGCCACATCATCAGCCAGACAACATCACGATGTAGGAAACTCATTAATAGTCCAATTACAGAAGAACGCTAACAATCTGCTTCGTTGATATTTATAAGTCAACATTCCTTCAAACTACAATGTTTTTGACCCATCTATCGATGGTTGTAGATAGACATCAATCAAACCTTTTGGATTACGGGAACTTGGAATAACACAACTTAGAAAGGTATAGGGATTGGTCATGCACATTTCATAAAGAAGATTAATAGAGTAAGAAATACCAGCCAACATGAATAAGGCGAAGCTGCATTAGAGAATGGTGTCTAAACATAACCTCAATCTAACATTTCTTTGTTCACTAGAAAAATCAGGATATACATTATCAAAATGTTTCTATACTTCACCATCAGATGGATGAGATAAGACACACGACGACCTTCTATATTCACGAAGTCATCTCATATGTGGGGAAAACTTCATCGATGCATATAACCTCTTTAACCTAGTAATGATAGGTAGATAATGCATCGCCTGAACTGACCATCTTTCCAATTGGAGTCCTCTTATAACGAGCATGTCCACAACAATTTTCCAACTCACTATCAATCTAGTAAAACAACGTACAACCATTAACACAACAATGAATTCTATCATATGTTAATCTTAAATTGGACACCAAACGCTTTGCCTGATAAAATCTCTTTATTATGTTAAACTCCGGATTAACTACTTCACCCTAAAGATAAACTATTGAGTCCATTACCGCATTAGAAACATTCTAATCTGATTTAGTATTTATTAATCTAACCGCATGCAACTTACAAGGAAGAATGTGGACTCCCTTCACATAGAGGATAATTAGACTCTTCTAAATGATCATAGAAGTATCGTGCTTCTTTATTAGAAGCTTCGTCAAAATACTGTTCTGGTTCCATCTCACCTTGAACTCTGAAAACATCATTGATCATTTCATGAACCCTATCATGTTCAATCATATCATTTTTAATCCTATCATTTTTAACCCTAATTTAGTTATGTGGTGCAATCTTATTATATACATCCACATGAATAAAATCATAGAACATACCATCCAATCCATCAATTTCTCCATGCTCAATCCATACAAAATATCTAGGCTTAAATCCATTACTGTACAAATGATCCATAACCTTATCTGGTTTTAAAAAATTTAAATACTTACATGCACTACAAGGACACCTAACCAATCTGTTATTCTTGTAAATGTCAAGTGTCATTGTATGGTCAATAAAATTTCTAATACCGTCAACAAACTCATATTTCAAACCAGCACCAGTTTCATAATGCATATTATACATCCACAAACGATGATCCATCTAGAAAAATATAAATATTAAATTAGTTTTGACTTAATACAACAACTAAATCCACCAACTAAACCACATTATTTTTTCTAACTTATTTAAACAACTTAGAAACTTTAACTAGTTTAACTAATTTAGTATTCATGACTTAATTCCAACAACTAAATTCAATAACTAAATCACACTATTTATTCTAACTTATTTCAATAACATACCAACTTTAACTACTTTAGTTTTGACTTTTAAAAGCTAAGTGTCAACACTATATGGACATAAATCGATTTGCAAGAAAATCAATTTTGTCATCAATAGGATCAACTAGTGTTGGTATTTATGCTAAACATATACATTATTTATACATTTAAAGTTAAGTATCAACACTAGATGGACACAAACTGATCTTGCAAGAAAGCGACGGACAACGTTTTTATGTCCGTTACATTTTTTAAAAATGTTTGACCAACATTTAAACAACAAAATGTACGGACTAAGAGACACCGTCCATCGCTTTCTTAAAATATTTGACCAAAAAGCGACGAACATAAAGATGTTGTTTGTCGCTTATTTTAACAAATATTTAAGAATTTAAATTAACAAAAGCGACAGACATTATGGCTTTTTTAAAATTAATTACTAATTATTTTTATTAATTAGCAATAGACTGCATCACCATATATATAAAATCATTAATTATTCATTATATATATCTATGACGCAAAAATCCGCGAAGATAAGCGACAGACTAGGCGATGTCGTCCTTCGCTTTTCCAAAATTAAATTATTTTAAAAAAGCGACAGATAGAGACACTAATGGCGTTGCATTTCAGAGCGACGCCGTCGTTCGCTTTTGTTTCCATATTTTTTTATCTGTTTCTTAGTAGTGGATTATACATCTAGATGAGATGGGACAAATTAAACTTCTCAAAAATATCTTTTGATTTATTTAATTCTTCCTTTTTGTGAAGGGTTGATCTGATACAATTACAGAGAATTACAGAGAAGAAACAAATTCTAGGAGTAATCTCGAGTAATTTGAACAACTAGTCCAGGGATTAAACCCGAGAATTCAGCTTAAGAAGAAATTAGAAAGAGAATGAAACAATCTGATTATCAATCAATGAATGAATGTCAATGATCTAATACAATCCTTTTATAGGCTCCTAGAGATTGCTTAAAACCGTTAAATTTCATAGATACAGTAATGACAGAATTTAACTATCTAATAGTGCTAACTGTTTTACCTAACTTTTGAACTTGTTAACATAAATTGCCACATCGTCGATTAGTTATCAATTAGTTCTCATTATGATAACTTGTATGAATACCCCTCCGTAAAGAACAAACTTGTCCTCAAGGCTGAAAAAAGGGAAATCGATGCTGCAATTCAGAAAGATATTCCCAAGTTGCCTGATCAGCTTCCAAACCTAACCACTGCACAAGCACTTGACACACAGCCTTGTTACCCTTCTTAACCAACCTCCTCTCAAGTATAGCTTCAGGCGTCAGACAATAGGGACTAGAAAGCTATAGGAATGGAGGATGAGAGATGTCCCTAGGCACCTTATGGTATCTCTTGAGCTGAGAAACATGAAAAATGAGATGGATCAACACATCAACAGGAAGCAACAATTTATAGGCCACTGCACCAACCCGTGCGTCAATGATATAGGGGCTATAATACTTTGTTGCTAGCTTGTCGAAAGGTCGAGCATCCACTGAAACTTGTCTATAAGGTTAAATCTTTAAATACACCCAATCACCAACTACAAATACTCTATCTGATCTATGTCTATTAGCCAAATCCTTCATCCTTTGTTGTGCTCGACGGATATGAGACTTAAGCAACTCAATAATTGCCTCTCTTTCTTCTAAGGATCTGTCAACCATCTCATTAGCAGATTCACCAACCAAATAAGGGAGATGAATATGTGGTTTTTTACCATAAAGAACTTCAAAGGGCGTGCATCTGATAGCAGTGTGATAAGTGGTATTATACCACCACTCTGGAAGGGGAAGATAGGAGCGCCAAAACAGAGGTTTCTCTGAGCAAAAAACCTCAAATAGGTTCCCAAAGTTATGTTTAGTACTTCAGTTTGCCCATCAGTTTGGGGGTGAAATGCAGTAGATCATTGCAACTGAACTCCTTGTAGAGTGAACAACTCTTTCCAAGATGAGTTGAGGAAAACATGATCCCTATCACTTGTCAATGTAACAGGTATACCATGGAGTTTAAATACGTGATCTAAGTAACACTGAGCTACATCTTGAGCAGTATAAAGATGTTGTAAGCTCATGAAATGACCATATTTACTAAGTCGATCCACAACCACTAATATCACATCCTTTCCCTTGGTTTTAGGGAGACCTTCAATGAATCAAGACACACATAATTCCACACCCCTTTAGGAATGGGCAGGGGTTGCAACAACCCTGGGTAAGCAGCAACATCATACTTGTGCCATTGGCAAACATCACACTTGTGGATAAAGTTTCTAATATCCCAAACAAAAGACTTTCAATAAAATAATGATTGAATTCTTCTGATAGTTACTTCCATTCTAGAATGTGCACCTTGAGGAGTAGAGTGCCAGAGTGTAATGATGATATTCCTCAACTGTGTATCATGTCCAACTAATAGTCTACCCTTCCATCTGAGTTGGTCATTGCTCCAAGTAAAGTACTTGAAAGGTTCAACCTGCAACTTAACAATTAACTCTTGCAATATAGCATCTTGTGTCCAAGTATGCTTGATCTGTTGGTACAACGTGTCATTAGGAGTAAGAAGTGAAATACCTAATAGCTCAGCATCAGGCTTCCTAGATAAGGCATCAACAACCTTATTCTCAGAGTCCTTGTACTCTATGGAAAAATCAAAAGCCATCAATTTTGATATGCCAGCCTCCTGAAAGTCTGTATTAATATGTTGGTTGAGTAAGTGTTTCAACACATCAAAGAAGCCTTTTTGAATCTAATAACTATCCTCACCTCAAAGGATCTGCCCCACAAGGTTAGTGAGACCACTTAGTGATTAGCAAAAAACAAGTGCCAATAAACTCCCTATCATAACAATAACAACAACTGACACATGCCTGTTGTCCGTCCCTGCTAAGATTTTAGTTACTAATGTAGGCAATAGGGTGTCCCTCGTTGCATTAGCACATCCCCAATACCTTTTTACCCACTACATTTGTCCTCCACTACTAAAGGTCAAGGAAAAATCTGGGCATAAAGCCAGTACTGGACAGAATCAAAGTTGTTTTAAGTGTTTCAAAGTTGTAGTAGCATCACCGTGTCCACCAACAAAAACCCTTTCCTCCTTCGTTTTAATTAAGTCATGCAATGTGTCTACATATGCCTTTTCCGAACGCCGTGGGTGAATCTTCTGTAGTATCCTGCCAAGCCCAAGAATCCCTCATAGTTTTGATATTATTTGGTATTTTGGCCATGTTGCACAATCTATAATATTTTTTTGGGATATTGAAACCAAACAAAAAGACAGACGAACCATCCAACACTTAATAAAATGCAAGGCACCATAATATTCCATCCACTTTATAAACAATAAAATCCACTGCACAAAGCAACACCACTTTTACAATCTTTTGCAATCCAACTGATATTGTTTCAATCACATCAACCTCATTTCATCAATTCACCATCATCAATCAATACAGCTTCCTCCACATGAACTAATGATCATTAACATCTTTTCTATAGATCAGAATACATCAAAAAATAATATTACTAACTGATTTTCATAACAATGGTTTAAAGATTGCATTCATAATCTCTGAAATGATGAGGTGCATTGGTGGTTAAGAAGAAAGCCAAACGGCATGACGCAAAAATTCATAAGTGCCCTTCATTGAGTTTTAAAAAGTTGTTTGGTAAGCGCAACAATCCTCTTCACAAATTTTCTTCCAAATTTTCACATCATCAGTCAAAAGCCATTCTTAATAAATTTAAAAATTTTTTTTTTTTTTTTCTTAAAATTGTGATAACCTGTCCTTCCTTAGAATCAATTTAGAAAATCAACAAAAACAACACCAACCCGACCAGCTCCAACTAACTCATCCAGCAAGTCTTCATGATATGTTTATCGAAAACTTATCCTTAATTGTCATCTAATCAAAATCTCTCTGTAATCAACCAACAGAGTCTCCAATTCCATCTTTCTCTTTCCTTTCCTTCCTTTCTCCAATTCCATCTTTCTTCTTCTTTCCTTCCCAACTAACAACAACTAACTAACACGATGGAGAAAGCATAAGGTCTAGTACTTCTTAATTTGGCAACCACACCTTGATCCCAACCAATCTCTTGTACAATTTTTCAAGTGACAACATCTTTTTTAATTTTTAATTTATTCCTAGATACCCTATAGGGTCTCTTTGTTAACAGATTGGTTTTTGTCATTGGTGGGAATTCTATGATCAAAAGACACCTCTGTGAGGTTTGTAATGTAGTTTGCAATTTAATAAGCAATGATAAATATTGACTAACTAGTGGCAAAGAAAATGATGGCAAAATTTCCCTTCAATATACCTTGAATGCCTTGGAATGTTGTGACAACTAAACTACTGAAAAACTGCGAGACTTCTAATACTACTTAATTCTATTCTACTAAAAATTTTTCTAAAACTCTACTCTTTCCTCTACACTCTTCTACTTTTCTCTTTTTCTACTTCTATTCTACACTAATTCTACTCTTCTTTCTACTGCCTGAGGTAACATTGACAACATGAACAACACTTTAACAACATAACTCAAACTGCCCTTCAACTTACTGCCCTGTTCCTTAGATAAGGTCTTAGCTTTAAAAATTAAAAACAACTAAACGAGTTCAGAACTAATGTCTAGCCCCTCCTCCTTAATACATATGTTTTTTTTTTTCAACTTTGTACGTCAAACTCAATGGACCGTATGTTAAAAAAAATTAAAAAAATAAAAAAAAAAAAAATCCTGCCCAATGTATTAAAACCATTTTAAACTCCTAACACTATATTAATTCCACATTTCCTAGTGTAAAAAAGCAAAAATCATAAAAGAATGTGGGGTTTCCCTGCAGTAGACATTGAAGATTCTTCTGCAAATAGCAAGGCTTTGGGCACTTTAAATAACTATCACCACACTTTATATAGATTTGTTCTCCTTGAAACAGAGCTAGTCTGACGAACCCCAACGTTTGGCAGGCACACTTGTTTTTTTATTTCTATGAAGTGTTGTGAGTTCTTCTTCTTTCTCTTTCCAGTATCCAATCACAGACCCTGCCAGGGTGTCTTTCATGGTATCATATACTTCTATGGTTTGATAACCAGTGACCCCTGTAAAAAAAAAAAGTCCTGTAATGATATAGCCAGCCATAAATTTTTCGTCATTTTTTCTTGCTGCCAAACCAAACCTCTATTTCGTCTATCTCTTTCTACTTCACATTCAACATTTACTTTTTCCCCCTTCCCTTTTTCTTCTTTCCTTCTTGCTTTTTAAAAAACAAATCTACTTCCTACTTCCAACTCCTTTATTCCACTTCTTTCCACCAGATTACAATTCTTTTATTTCTTTATTTCTTTATTTTGGCTTTATATCCTTTCACATATTTTTCATCACAAAAGAACAAACCATTTGGATATCCCTTTCATCATCTCTGTTGCCAATAGGGCCTTTTAGTAAAACCATTTATTAGGGAATCTATTTAAACCTATTAGGTGTTGATTCAAGGGGATTTCGTGGTATGGGGAATTGGAATAAGAAGTTTCTTTGGGAAAATACTGAGATTAATTGGGCCAGGGTGGGTAGATAGACCTTGGATTTAGGAAAAAAATTTGTATTCCCAGGGATTGAGCTGGATTTAAACATCTCCTCTAGCAACCTAGCTACATTATAGGCTGCAACAAAGTTTTTTGGCGCGTTGTTTCTAATAAAAATTGTTCAAATCCTTTTAAGACCTCCAAAAAACAACTAATGGCATTTTCAGTAGAGATTAAGTCAGTTAATAACCTAGCAAACTCAGACCTGATACTCCTCAACTACCAGTTGTGTAAGTTATTTAGGGCCTTCCAGGATCTTTCGAAACCTTCTCCGAACCTTTTCATCAATGCTAACAAAAAACATTCAGTCCAACTTGGATCTTAAAACGAAGTGTTTCTAGATCTATGTAGGATTGTGTCATGCCAAGCTTTACATTCAAAGGGATTTAGAGGGCCACCTTCACCCTATGCTTTAAAAGAATATTCATCCATGGAGAAGAATTGATAACTTTTGTACAACCAAGTTCTTAATCACCACCAGAAAAAATGAGGACGGAAATATTAGTCAGAATACAGATTGAAAAACATACTAGTAGTTAGTAGTTAGTAGGATCATACCAGTAGCATATCATTGAATCAAGTCCTTGTGGTGCTTCTCCCTAAACGATGTTGACCAGATTAGCTTTGCACAATAGTGGATCCTTTTCATGGAATTATGTCCCTTCTCTTTTTCGTTCCTTTTCTTCCCCCCCCCCCTCTTTCTTTTCCCCATTCACTCTGTTTTATTGTTTTCTTCGGTGGTACTTGTTTGTTTCTTCGCCAGATCGCATCGTCGCCTTCCTCCTGACCTTCTTTTGCCCTTCTCTTTTTTTCTATTTAACTACGTCTGTTTTTTTCCTTTACTTTGCTGGCTCTTCTGATTGCAAAAACCAATTGCTTCCCTGATTTCTTGAATTCCTTATAGCATGTGCATTGGATCTTTCATAATTAGACATCTTCCTTCCATAATTTTTGAACTGGGTCGGAATCTGCAGTGATAGCTGCTCCTCTGTTTTCTTGAACTGGTTTGCGCGTCTCAGACTAGCTGCAATGATTGGCTTGCTCTGATTACCAATTGATACAAAATTACAGAGAAATTACAGAGAAGAAGAAAGAAGAACAACAAATTCCAGAAGTAATCTGAGGAATTTGAATAAGCTAGTTCAAGGATTATACCCGAGAGAGAATTCTCTTAAAGAAGAAATTTAGGAGAGAAGGAAACAATATGATATCAATCAATGCCATGAATTCAATGGAGCTAATATCAATCTTTATAGGCTCCTAGTGATGCTATAAAAAGTGTTAAATTCAAGATTAGTAATAACATACTTGAACTATTTAACAGTGTATTGTTTTAACTAACTTCTTGGACTTGTTAACCGAATGTTCACATCAGGGATAGTTATCGATTAGCTCTCCTTTTGATAACTTGTATCATGTATGCAAGCCATGGAATAGAATTACAAGATTGTTCTTAGCACTAAACAAATTAAAGAATATACTGGGAACCCATTAAATACCCAAAAGAATTATAAGGTATCTTATGAGATAAGATCATTATAGTAGTGATTGTGTAGGAGATAGATCTAATTTTAGTCAGGGCCAATAGAGCATCTGTGACCATTTAACATTCTCCCTTTCTTTTTCTTTAATCTTATGAACATACGATAAGTTAGTATAATTCTAAATCCCATCTATTAATTATCATCAATTGTATTAAATAAGAACAAAAATAGTTTTTGCCACCTTATGTATTTTTTATTACATAGAAACCCCTATAAAAACTCAGTCACACTTATCTTCAAACTCTCACACAGTACTCACTAACTATTACATAGAAACCCCTATAAAAACTCAGTCACACTTTTCTTCAAACTCACACACAGTACTCACTAACTATTTTCATATTCATATTTTTGAAACATGCCTGGTGTTTGGGAAATCAAGAATGGAGTAGTGAGGCTAGTTGAGAAACCAGTGACTCCCACGGTATGATGGGTCATCGAAAGTGTTTGTGCACCTTCTAGTAATGAAGTAATAACAT
This sequence comes from Solanum habrochaites, assembly GCA_027704765.1. Classification (NCBI taxonomy): domain Eukaryota; kingdom Viridiplantae; phylum Streptophyta; class Magnoliopsida; order Solanales; family Solanaceae; genus Solanum; species Solanum habrochaites. Next base: position 75,114,223 of record JAKWJA010002489.1, read on the forward strand.
CATATGCATCTCTTGAGAGGATTTTGTTCTCTATTGGATGGGAGAGGTACTATGATGACCCTGACCTTCTTCAATACCATAAAAGATCAACTATTCATCTTATTTCTCTACCAAAGGATTTCAACAACTTCAAGTTCCCACATATGCTTGATATTGTTCTTAAGAATCATAATGACTTTACAACTAGGGACAGTAGTATTACTAATAATAATTAGTTGATTTGAGATATTTTCTCAAATTAATCAATGTAGTTTGATTGAAATTAGGTTGTTTCTTCTTTTAAATAAAGCTAAGGTTTGGTTTGTGTAATTTAAGTTTTTTTTGGGTGAGGAAGCTAATTACTTGTTGTAATGGTGTGTAAGAGTACAGAAGTTTTATGACAATAAAAACTTGGGTTTGCTTGTAACTTATATTTATATATTTACTTAAATTCGTACTATCCAATAACTTCAATGTTCTAGGTCAAATATATATCTTATGATATTATTCGTTTAACTTTTGTAATAACAGATAGTATTAAATAATAGTATAAAATATATTAGTATTACGGTTGTACTATCTAGTCCTATTAGGAATAATACTCCTTAATCCTTAGTCCTATTAGGATTACTACTCCTTCTCTAGATCTCCGTATCATATCTCCATTGTATCCCTTAACATTGAAACAATCAATATTCCTTAATTGGTTCAAGGACAGAAAACCTAGATCTTCTTTTCCTAGGTTTTTTTTCTCTCTTTTAGGGCAACGATCGTTCCACTCTCATCTCTTTGGGCGGCGGCATCCATACAACCGAGGTGGCTCCTTCGAGTCACTTCATTCCCCTCCCCCCCCCATTTGGCGTTTAAACTCCTTCTCGGGCATCTTCATGCCCATGATTCCAAAAAATTCTCAGACATAAATTTACCCTACAGGAAAATCACCGTTCTACAGCCCTTGAGGCCATTACCTTCTCAAATATGTCGAAGTGGAAGCCAAGAAACGCCGCCGACAGCATCATCGCACGGACGAACAGGAAAGAAAAAAAAAACCAATCCGGCCCATGCGCCTAGAATTAGAAAGTCTATGGATGGCCAGATCCGATATGTTGATTGCGGTCATCTCTCACAAGGTTCAGGAAACATGTGAGAATCTACACCAACTGCTTCACGATCTATGGACGGCACTCGCAACACGCTCTGCATCAATTTCCCACTCTGGCATATTTTAATGTGTAAGCGTCTCAACATAATTACCAAAGGCACGACAAACTATGGGGATTATTTTGACGACGGTCTCCAACATCATCACAGCCCTCGACACCGTGAATGAAATTTCCCGAAAAGAATCTCGTCATGTGCGTCGTGCGGGGGCTCCCATCAGCATTAACCTGTCCAATTAAACAGGTTTTAGCATCAGTCCAACGGCCCGTGGGACCGGGCTACTCTCTCCTCTGGTAAAAAGGGAAAGAATAGCAATGTGGATCGGAGAAGCATAACTTCTTCTCCGGAAGCGCTGTTAGGAGCCGGACACCGCCCTCCACCTGCAAGCCAGACTATCGCCGGGTGGCGTGGGGCCAGGGGGAAGAGGCATGGACAGGGATCCGGGACTGCCTCTGTAGAAGCAGGCGTGGATACTCAGAAAAATGAGGATTTGGGGTGATCGGTGGCTGGATGGAGGTCGGCAGGGTTCAGTCGTATCGGCAGTACGGAAGGTCAGAAGCAAGGCAAGCAAACAACAGCATGAACTCCTGCGGCAAGAGGCGGGCAGTCATCTTCAAGTGAAGGGAAGGGTACTTACGAGCGGGATCGTCACAACTTGGTCAAATCTGGTCAGAAAACAGGACACAATGATGTTCGTTGTGGTTTCGGTATGAGTGCAGCCGAAATAGTGATAAACGTGCAAATTATGCATCTCAAGCCGGCCCTTCCTAGATATGGTTGGTGGATACTGTGGCCAACATGCACCGTAACATTCGGATCTTATCCAGAGCGTAACGCGCACAATCCAATTACATGGCTCCAATGGTATTACTTCGTTGCCAACGGTGTGAGCCCTTATATTTCTCACACTGGCACGAGCTACCATTAAAAACCCCCCCACGGATCTTTCACCTAGGTGGTGGTAACCTTACCCACTTCCCGTCTAGTGAAACCTAATCTTACTTTCGTTCACCAATTCACAAAAGAAATAATTGATACTCGTGTTCACCACTCATAATGATTTGCAGATCCGAGACAATACTACTACTAAGAGAGTGATTTTTCAGGGGCACCTGTGAGAATGGTCTGTACGGTTCTCCTGCACAAGTTCGTCCTGCCCACCCAGTTTCAGAAAGCGTTATGTGGCCCTCCGGTGGCCTTTCGGCTGTATGGCCACAGTCTGTTGGTGGCACAGTCTGTCTGGTTCAACCCGTTTTTTACTCAAAAATAATAAATCTTTTAATGTCTAAATTAGGTTTTTCTTCAATGCATGTAAACAATTTGACTCCTATTCAATTCTAAATCTCATAAACGCTTTAATTAGCTGAGAAGACGCTACAACTGCACTTTTTAATATTCATTCAGACCTGGTGGTCCTACTGCTGTTCTTCATTGTTGGTTTTTGCATTTATTTGTTTTGTGGATGATTTGACAAAATAAACTTGGTTGATACCCACTAAAACACAAATCACAGAAACCCACCTTTGGCACTTTTGAAAACATGGTCAAAACATCAATTCAATCTGCATGGTAAATCTTTTTTGAAGTGACAATGGAAAGCAATATGTAAAAACAGCTTTGGCAGTTTCTGCAATCCCTAGGAATATACATCAAACTATGTGCATACAACTCTCCGAAACAGGAGAAATGGATGGGTTGGTTGTGCGTAAGCATCGCTCATCTACATTTTTGAAACGGTGGTTAATCTTCTACATAAATCTCATCTACTCCGTCTCTTGTTGTGGTAGAAGCTCTAGCCACGCCAAACTACCTCATGAACAGAATGCCCAGTCACACCCTCCAACAAATCCACCCTATCAATCTCCTTTAACAAGAACTTCCCAATTATACCAATCTTCGCGTCTTGGGTGTTCTGGCTACCTTGGACTCCTACTCCCTCATGAGGATCTCACAAATCACAACCCCGATACCCGTCTTGTATTTTTTGGGCTATCATCCTACCTCCAAGGGTTACTGCTTTTGTTGTCTGACCCACAAAACTCATAAAAGTCTACATATCTCGTCAGTCAAATATGCATCGAAATGAGTTTTCCCTACGAGTCTATTTCCTCCTCCCAAATACTCATGTCATTGGTGGTCCTTCCCATTTTTCCAACTACTCAAGGGTCCCTTACACCTTCCCCCACACCTCCACCCGACTACCCACTTACCCCTCATCACCCCCCTTGACCGTCACCAACAATACACCGCAAACACCACCCACACTCACAACCAACCCGAACAACCACATACAAACACATCGCCGGCCCGATCCGTGTTTTTGGGTCCTTCCCGGCCACCCCCGAATAACCACCGCACGCTGTGCAAACCCCGCAAGTGACGTGGGGGGTTCTCCCATGTTAACCACGTGGCAAAGCCTGGTTTTGCGGTATGCTTTAAACCACAAACCTTTCAGGCTAACCCATTATACCCACATACATCCCCTTCGGCGAAGTTAAGAACCAACAATCCCTACTCTTGTTGCCTCAAATAAATGCTTATGGCGTTCATGAGGATGACGACGGTTTAAGGCTTTAACTGATCAGAAAACGTGGAGTTCTTGGTACCGAAGCCCCTGGGCTGCACCCAGTTGGATTGTAAATGGTGTACCAAATTAAACATAATGCATGATGCCGTAATTTCCAGGTACAAGGCTCGTTTGGTTGTTAAAGGAACAATCAGGGAGTATGAGTTGATTACTCCGAGACCATTCAGGTCATGTATTCGGTGGCAGGAAACCATTAGCCCTGGTACTGTCAGTAATCGCAGAAGGAAGTAAGCCCAACAATTCTGCTCATAATCAGTTGAGATGGTTCCAAGACTTTTCTTCATGGCAGGCTTGATAAAACTATCTACATGACGCAACCACCGGGCGGTCCCTTACTTCTTCGTTTTAATATCACTCCTTGTTTTCTTAATTGAGTTCTTCGTTTGGCTAACCACCACCAGGTTTTTCCTAGTTGATCCCCGCTCCCTCACAACAGTTTGCAAAACTCAGGAAGTCTAGTATGGGAATCAAGAAAGCCACAGGGATTGGTACACACGTCTGAAAATATTCTCCAGGGACTCGGCTTCATGTTGTCTGCGGCACCACGACCTGAGTTTTTGTGTTTTACGAACATTCAGCACACGGTACCAGTCATTCTTCTTATCTTATATTGTAGATGCATCATTATTACAGGCTCTTACTGCAGCTCTCATAAGGATGCTCCTCGACTTATGCATATACTACCTTCAAATGCAGGACCTTGGCCGTAACATTAGTTCTATGGGGTATGGAGGTTTCGGACAGCAGGGCAAGCGGTGTTTTTCATCACTCAAAATATGCCGGAGATCGTGCACCCGAAAGTGGTGACTGGAACAAATGCCACCAGGCAACAACACCCGATGGCAAGTCTCTCGTCTACGATGGAACAGCCCGACACCCCCTTTGCCGATAGTACCACTTACGAAGCCTCTTGGGGTCTACAGTACGGCCAATTTACCCGTTCCATCTCAGTTTACGTGTTCTCAACCGAGTTCGCTCAGCGCATGAATTCAGGCCAGTGAATAGTTACAATGGTCTCCTAAAACGCATTCTCAGGTACATTTTGGGACTCTTGGTCGTGGTTTACGCGTCTCGACCCGGGGGGGAGGGGAATTGGAGCTTCGGGGTTTCTCAGATTAGATTGGGAGAATGAGGAAATGACGAGAAAATCTACATCAGGGTTTCTCGTTTTTTGGGGCCGAACTCATGAGATCCTGGGTGTACAAAAAAAACAACCCCCAAGGTCCTCGGCCTCGGCTGAAGCTGAATACGCCGCCCTGCTCTTCTTGCTACTGAGACATGTGGGTCACAATATTCTTCGCGAACACTCCGCGCCACTCACACTGTTTCCTAGACCTTCTATATTGTGACAACAAATCAACCATCGGTGTGGCTAAGAACTTCAGCCTCACACCAGAATGAAGCATGTTGAGACCGATGTCTCTTTTGTTCGCGATGAGTTTCAGGCCTCATTGGGCCACCATGATGTGCCAGTAAGTATGTACCGACTGAAGAACAACAGGTGATGATATTATCACCAAGCCTCTACCGAGCCTGACAGACGATTCCATCAGTTCCAAGCATACGTCTCTTTTGCGCCTCAGCTCAGCTTGAGGGGGATAATAACAGATAGTATGCAAAGAAATAGTATAAAATTAATATATGAATTTACTGTGTACTAATCCTGTCCTTATTAGGATAGACCCTTATTCCTCAGTCCGATTAGGACTTAATACTCCTTCATATCTCTATATTATATCTATTATGTATTCCCTTAACCATTGAATACAATCAATCTCCTCATGTTGTTAGTGAAAAAAACTACAAGAATGTTGTTATAAAACTAATTATTTAAATTACTTGAAATTAAAGACTCGATGATTAATTATATTGTGGAGCATCAAAATTTGATGTCATAAGAGTAGGTTACATTTGGTGATATAGTTGTAATTGCGTTTATGTTCACTTATTAGTAGTCAAATATGGCTTACCAATACACGTGTGGTTGTGACCGATTTTACTTTTGCTCAAAATTTTTGTCGAGTATAAGGCATCTGTTGTATTTCGCAAAAAAATAATCTATTATGTTTTGAGAGTTGTGAGAAGCCCCACCATTAATTTTTTGAAAAAAATTATTAAGAAAATCTTTGTTTTTTTTTGTTTTTTGTAAAAAACTTCACTTAAAACCAAAAATCGATTGGAAAACTTTTAAAAGGGGTATGGGGATGCCTTAGTTTGATTTTAAGAATTGTTCTAAAAAACCTGAAAATCGGTTATACGGAACTTCCAACAACTAGACTTGTTTGCTAAAAGTCTTAACTAATTTTGAGAAGAAAATTATTTAGAGGTTGGAAAAGTGAAGTGTTATTTACTAGCTAAGTAGAGAGTAACTTGCAAAAAGTTTTTCAGTTTATCACTTTGGTTTGATTTAATAAGGATTAAAAAAAGTGGTGACTACAGAGATTTGGATTTCTTTCACCCAAAAATTAACGTTTCAATGAAGTCAACAAACAGTATTCAAGCGCGAAAGTAAAAAAGATGAGGAGAGAGGAGGAGTGGGTCCAAATCCATTCTGTACGCTGAATCGAGATTGGCCCTATTGTCTATGTATTGAGCGTAGGGGCCCATCGTACCTTCTAGCCAAAATAGTAATAAGTAAATTTATAAGGGCTCAAGCACATAAAATAACACAATAATACTGACATAAAATGGACCCCCGAAAAACACGGGATTTTGGCCACACCGGGAACGGCAAATAGAAAGAAATGGTGTGGGGGGT